>JAPMOR010043682.1:72897-109489 GCA_026543865.1 Argiope aurantia
TAAAAAACTTCATAGTATTTAGAGAGCGCAAATGCTGCTACTTCTAGAACACACGAAGTCACGGGTCACGAAGGAATCATTATTAGACGTTTGTCTTAATTTCCTTTACAGAAAAAATCCCTTTTTTGAATCCCTGCCTGAGGGTGACCCTTGAAAAAGTCTTCAGGCCGGATTCTTACTTTTTTAATCTTTTTTATTATTTTTATTTGGTTTTTTTGTTTTTCCATTCTACTTTATTTTTATACTTTTATATATATATATATCAATTTCCTTAATAAATATATGTAGTGACGAACGCCTAATGACGAGCGCCATCTGCTAGCCGACAGGTGTTGATGCTAGTTAGACGGAGTACAGACGAGACAGGTCTGAACGAAAGTCAAGACATGTGAGACGAGACGGGTCTCTGAACGAAAGACGCGACGTAATATGTGAATTAATCCTGCCACGTATTCGACGAAATCTATTTAATGTTCTGTCCGTCCTAAATGTAATTAAATGTGCGTTCTAAAATAGTAGTGATTCCTGAGTCCTGTAGGACTGGGTGGAACAAAATAAGCATTCAATCCCATTTGGATCAGTGTCTAGGGTACTTTAAGAAAAAGAAGTAATGTTTGAAGAAGACAATTTATTTTCAGTAAACAAAATTAAAAGGACATTAACAATTAGGAAGGGAAAGATTATTTACATTAAAGTTAGAAGTAAAATATTTAAATGGCACCAAGGGCGAAGCCTAATAAGATGCCTGCCCATAGCAAAGCTATGCGCATTAAATGCTCATCTGTATCACCGAAGCGAAGAACCCTCTCTCTTTCTCTTCTTTCTATTCCAACCGCTCGCCTTTTCTAAAACATACGGTCATGTGACTTTGGATTAGTAGAACCCATGGTGCCACCTATTACAATAAAACTGAATTGAACTGGGTATAGCAGTGGCATGTTACTGGCCACTAATTAAATCTAATATTTAAAGTATACTATTTAATAAAATCTGCTGAAGTACACGTTAGCACGTTTTTCTCTTGTTACCTCATATACTTATCAGTAGAATAATTGAGTTCTTATTTGCGATGAAAGCAGTCCTGAGTGGAAAATGTCATCTGCTGGTAGAAACAGGGCAGAAAAATATAGATTACAAACTTCTTATCTATTTCTAAATCTTCCTGCCAATGTGGCTTTACTAGAGAACTGTAAAATTTCTTTGATCGATTCAATTCCATGAAAACGTAGTACACGGAAACTATTTACATCTAGTAAGCATTTAAAAAAAATGTGATTTCTATAGAAATTTAGCCTTAATCGAAGTATACACATCCAAACTGGTATTGTTTATTTATGTATATAGTTTATTACCTGAATTTTTTTGATTACATTAATTCTTGCTGTTAACACATTAATTCTCGTAGTTTATGATGTATATGATTCTGCCTCTTTTGTACCCGTAAGGTGCATTCCATAATTTTAATTCATTCTTGCTATGTGTCTTTTCTAAATAATTATAAAACATTGACTCAAATTGGAAAGGAATTCCATGGCTCTAAAAACGTGTTTGTAAATCCAACATAAATACTTGAAAAGGCTCTACACATTCTTCAGATGAATGATCAAAAATCAATAATGATACAGAAGATGCAGAAATTTTCAAATGCCTCCTTCTAATTAATCCAAATCAGAGAGTGTGGTGAAGATATTACTAAGGCAATCGACAACAATGTCCATTTCAGAATCATTTTGCAGAAAAAACAAAACAAATGAAAATTACATTTTTTAAAGAAAGAGTGAAAAAAAAGGCCATCGCATATCTTTTGTGAATTGTTAAGTAGGCAAATACATAATTGGTGCTGGGTTTCGTGAAAAAAGTAAAAAATGAATATTAAAATGATTTTAAGGTATTTTTTAAGCATGATAGATAATTGCAAATTCATTCATATTTAATTTAGGGGATAACAAAGAAGGCATGTATAGTTGAACTCAATTCATGCGAAACACAAAAATTTGAATATAATTATTCACACTTGAATTTGCGGAGTATTCAGATAGCTTTTAAAGTGATAAGAAATAAATCTTTGTTATTCATCGTTATTTAAGTTTATTATTCACAACCTTTATTTACAGGATGGTCTCAAGGGTTTGAAACAGTGGCAATGCATATGTTTCTCAGAAATTCTATAGATAGAATTTTTCACTATTTTTACTTTCCTTTGTCCTTATCTTATTATTGTTTTCTTTTTTCCTTGTTATCGAAACAAATAATAAACTTTGCAGACAGAAGGATTTTTCATATTTTAATTAAGTCATCTAAAAATGCATACTAGCCTAACTTCTCTGGTTTATATCTGGTCGGTTTATTTTAAGAAGGCTCAACTTTTATTACAGTTTATTTCTAAACATTTAATAATTTTTAAGATAAAATTATTAGAAGAGAAATAGACAAAAAAAATCCTCAATTGTTTTCTTGTGTACATTTTACTTTCTTTTTTTTCACTCCATTTGTCTTTCTACAAAACTGTTTTGAAACTCATTTTTTACGTATATATCAGTATATTATTCCATAGTTGAAAAGAATTTAAGCAAGAAGGAAAAGATATGGAAACTTACCTTATTTCATAATTACATAATTCAAAATCATTATTTTAATAGGAATTTTCTAGTGCCAACTTTCTTATTTTCTATATAATTATTTCCATCCCTTTGATGCTGTTCAAAAATTTTTAATATCGTTTTTTAAAGATATAAATTCATATAATAAGAGATATTGCAAGGAATTCGACACAAATTTAAAAATATATTATAAAAGAAAATAAAATCATTTACAAAATTATCTAATTAATTTGCAATGCATTTTCATATTTTTTACTTCTCGCTTCAATTCTTTTTAATAAAAGAATAATGCACTGGTATTCTTTTCTATTCAATGTATAATAATGACCTATGGCTTGTTCTATCGAAAATTAAGATGATGAAAGACTCGCGTCATTTGACGTATCTGCGTTTCAGACTAAATTGGACGGTGGAAGGAAAGGATTATTTGATTCTGCCACTTCTTTTGCAAAACAGAATGCAACATTTTATACAGTATTTAATTTTAATATGATTATGTAGAATGCTGTACCCTTTAAAGTACTCGACTTAAAAAGAGTAAGGAAACAAGATCATATGTTTGTATTTTCAAATTACAATTATACTATTTCTTATCCTACGAAAGCAAAATTTATAACAATAAATATAATTTTGAACGACCGTTCGCATTAATGTATCAAATAAAAAAGTAGCTTTTTTTGTTTTCTCTTATACAATGTGTACTAAGAAAAAGAATGATAACAATAAAAAATTCGAAATCGAGATTTTGTGAAATCTTAGTATTTCAGACCACCCTAAGTTGAAAAATATATTTTTGAAATTATGCTTGTGTGGGCATTTCCATATGATTATTTGTCCATCAAAAGTCTTGAGATAAAGCAATGGAATATGATAGGTAAGTCTTAAAAACAAATTTGTAATAATCATTCAAATTTTGAAACGAATCCATCCTACAAAGAACAAAAGGATGCACATGAAAGAAAGTTGTGTTTGTGAACCTGAATGTGCAAAGAAAGTATTTATCTAAATCGGAACAAAAAAAGTCCGAGAATGCGCGCTCGGTTTACTTAATTATATTATGAAGCAAAAAACTCGGCATCATTGTCCACTACACGTGGTAGTCGGAAGGGATTGGGAGGGGGGGCACTCTCATTTAACATTCAAACGTTCCTGCCAGGACATCCCAAGACTTGTCCCCACCTTCTCTGTACTATCACACTCCAACAGTGCATTCGAGGTCAGCAGAAAAGAACAGAAGGTGATCAGAAAAGAAATCATTCGAGGAAGTCGAGAAAAACAGAATCCTAATTTTTCTCTCTGTCTCTCTCTTTTTCTGCAATAATCAATAAATCAAAGCGAAAATCGTAAACGCTACACCCACAGGTATAAAGAAGTTTAGCAAATTTGGACTTCATATATAATCAAGTATTTTTTTTATTTTTTATTTTTAATGAATGCTTGATAAATTTTTTTCAATTTTAGGGTTTTTCTTGATGATATTTTGATTTCTTCATTTTTATTATAATAACACATCATCAAATTGTTAGTATTTAATATGTTTTATAATTGATTAATCTAAATATTAATTAAATTAATCAGTGTTATGTGCATCTTGTTATAAAATTTTATTGATTCATTACCAGATAGCGCCTTTCATATTGAATCTTAAGTTTAACTAAAATCAATCGAGCAACTCATAACTGAATTCAGAAACTAGTGCAACATTGCACTGTGATCGGAAACGGAAGATTGCACAAGATTTCAGAAGTATGTAAAAGCTGGAAAATGATTGAAAAATACATTTTAAAATTCGATTAACAACCCGGCTTAAAAAACATATAAAAATGAATTGTATAGAATGACTCATCATTTTTCAGTGCGTTACGATATTCTTTAAGATTACATGAAAACTAAATTCTTATAAAAGTGTTCTTATAGAGTGAAAGTGATTGCTTATAACGTATATGTGATGCTGGCAAACAAAAAATTGCTCTTTTATTAAGCCAAATATATTTATATTTGCATATTCTTGTTTTTCGGGTAAAAGTAATTTACAATCATTTTCAAAGGCATTCAAAATATCAGATAAAATTACTTTATCTTGCAATTTCTTATGATTTTCTACCATTACATATATAAAGTCCAATCTCAACTTTAAAAAAAAAGGCGACTTAAATGCTCATTTTCTTTAAACAATTCCCACGTTTATTCATGATATATTTATCTAACTTTTAAACAAAATTTAAATTGCTATCGTCATTTGAAAACCAATCTCGAAAAATCAAGCGTTTTAGGAAATAAATGGTCCCATCTCCACAAAACCAGTAGGGGAAAAAAAAGAAGAAAAAAAGAATCTGTACTGAGAAACGACGCTTCGTTTGGCAGAATAAATGGCAGTTTCTTAACTTTCTGCTGAAAAATCGCAGTAATTTCTAATCAGACTGTGTCATTGACGTACGGCTTGATATAATGGAATGAAAAGGAAGAAAAACTAACAGCCACACGTCTTGCGCGATAAGAAATCCTTCTGACCCGTTTCTTCTATCCCCAGGGATTTTGATAGAGGATGTGACGAGCTGTTTCAGGCTTAGTCTAGTTAAGAAATGCCTCATAATTACGGTATTTTAAGAAATATTTATTCGATTTCAGAAATATTTTTGACGATATAGGTAAATGAATTTTGAACTGAAATCAAATTTGCACCGAACGATATCATAATATTATAGGGTTAGATTTTAAATGGAAATAAAACGCTAAATAATAAAGGATGATAACAGAGATTAATTCTTTCAGTATTTTTAATGTGTTTTGCATTTATAATATTTCTATCTCAAAACAAATTAAAATGGTTTCACTTAGAATTTATCTGTCAATTAATATATCTGATTATTATAAAATTTGCTTAAAATTAAAGCACTATGAAGCATTTTTTTGAGTTGGAGATTTAATTTACATGTAGAATTCAATTCAAATGTAAAATATTAAATAATATTTAAGAAAAATAAATATATAAAAGAATTCAGAATCCATATAAATGATAAAAATGATTTCCCTTAGTTATTACTATACACAACACTAGACATGAAATAGAAATAAAAATAATTGAAAAAATTCAGGGTGCAGATTTCAAATAAGGCAATTTAAAAGCAAAAAAAAAAAAAACACATTAAGAATATAAACTAATGTTAAAAAAAAGATAATATGTAAGAAAATTCTGAATTTGTGTCATAAAAAATATACAAATAAGAAAAATCGATAAAATTCAGCATAGATTTGGAGTGGTGCGATTTAATGTAAAAATATCTTTTCTGAAAATATACTGTTGTTTGTTTATTAGGATCATTTTAACATCTTTATACATAACTTTTAACGAAATATTGCTAATTACACTCAAGGAAGTAGTTAAAATAAAACTAATTATTAAAATTCATTATTATTTTAAAAATTATATATTAATAAAAATAAAAGGAGAGTATTGCTTAAGAAAATAATTTCCATTCACATTCTATCAGTAGAGTTTTATATTTCTTAAAAATAATTATAAGTATTTTTTTTATAATTTTGTGCATTGCTTCAGTAGAAATTCTCATACTGTTACATCA
Source organism: Argiope aurantia (assembly GCA_026543865.1). Lineage (NCBI taxonomy): Eukaryota > Metazoa > Arthropoda > Arachnida > Araneae > Araneidae > Argiope > Argiope aurantia. Next base: position 79,079 of record JAPMOR010043682.1, read on the forward strand.
CGTTTCTAAAAATGGCCAAACAAAGCTTAAAACAAAGTATTCGTTATTGATTTAATACAAAAGAGCTTGATAAGATTTTAAGGAAATCTATAGTAATTCTTAAATGGGAATTTTAAAGATTTTGAGCTACACTTTTCTAATAAAACAAATATGATAACTATATGATAAATTTATAAACTGATATTGATTTATTTCAGTTACATACCACAAACACGGTGTATATTTTATTTTCTATACAGTCATACAATAGTTATGTGTACATATATAAATTATACAATTGTTATTATAATGTTCCGTTATATACAGTAGCTGTCGTTTAAGAATCCATTCCTAAGAATATCAGCATTTAAGAATGAATGGAGGATCATTCCAAAGAATATCAGCATTTAAGAATGAATGGAGGATCATTCCAAAGAATATCAGCTTTTAAGAATGCATGGAGGATCATTCCAAAGAATATCAAAGAATATCAGCTTTTAAGAATGCATGTAGGATCATTCCAAAGAATATCAGCATTTAAGAATGCATGTAGGATCATTCCAAAATACATTAGATACCTGAGTTTATGTAATATACTAAATTTGCATGTAATGTATAATCAGCATTTATTAACTGAATCTATTTTATATATTTATTTTTCATACATTCGTTTGTAATTCTGCAAATGAACTGCAATTCTTAAAAATTCTTTAGAAATGAAATTCTTCATTGTATTTATAGTGAAACCTATATTAAATAAATCATCATGTACTAATTATTGACATAAATGAATCCATGGATTGTAAAATTTTATCTATAGCATTAAGAAAGGTATTTCTGCAAAGCTACGTCATTAAAAATTAATATTAATAGTTTTATTCTAAGTAATTCATCATGTTAAATTAGTGTTAATAATTAATAAGAAACTGTTAATGAAAAAATTATTTATCTTCACTGTTTGTTTAAACAATTCAAGTTATTATCATATTTGATTGATTAATATTCTGTCGAACCAATATTTCCAGAAAGATGAATAACAATTTGAATATATTTTAGAATAATTAATGTATTATAAATATGCATACAGCTGGTTAGAATGTTTCAAGTTTTATTTCAAATAAAATAGAAAGTATTCACTATAAGACATTGTTTCCTTAAATCTTTATACCTCTGTTTAATTTTCATGTCAAAAGTGTTGTTTACTTTTACTGTTGAAGTGCAATTTTTCATTTTAAAACTGGAGTAGTAAATAATAGTTCTCATTGTCTTAACAGATTTCAGCACATCATTATCGAAACTTTTAAAGTTGCTGATTATTAATACATATGCCCACAGTTTTAGTTATTTCAAAGCAATATATGAATTCAGGTTATTTGCAAAATAAATTAAGAATCCTAAAATTATCTAGGTGTTTTTGCACTGTCGACAGCTACTTTAGCTAAATATGAAAAATTGGACACTGCTGTTTTTTTTACTTGCAGAATATGCGGGTAAGTAATTAATAAATGCCAAATTATTTTCACTGTACAATCATCATTTTCTAGTTTGGAAGTCTTAGATTTCACATTTAAGAGATTAGACCAGAGATAAGGAACACGCTGGAATTTCACATTTAAGAGATTAGAATGAATTTTTATTTGATAGTTAATGTATTTTTCAGTGTTTATAAAGAACGATCTGTAATACGTTATGGTTTCATCTTCTTTCGGAATTACTTCATTATGTTGCCTCAAATTCAAGAAATATTATTTTTTTAGTTACAACATGTTTCAATCCACTTTATTTGGTAAAAAGAATTGGATTCCCTATTTAATAAGATTTTTAGCGGGAATTTGAGAAGAAAATGAAAGAGTATTAAATATATTTTGGAGAATCTGTAAGCGAATATTTTAATAATCTTTAGTTTGAAACTTTTCACATAGTTTTCATAGTAGAATATGTAAGCTCATGAATGTTTTTGTCACCAAGGTAGTACGATTGAGGCCAACTTAAATGTCTCATCATGATTTCAAAGAAAATTTAATTTTCTGTTAGTTTCTGTTATTCTAAAGTGCACAGCATATATTTTAATCATTTTAAGGAGTGGAATTACATTAACGTGTTTTGTTTTGACAAAAACTAAAAATTTGAATCAGTTTTTGAAAAATGGCAATTATTAAAAGAACAATCGGAAACTTTCAACTACAGAAAATAGACACTTGCGTGAAATATTGTATAATTTTTAAATAAATATTGTAATCTGTCGCAAATTGTTTCGATAAATTTGAGAAAAAGAATAAATATATTTGAGGATCAGCATATCAAAATATATTCCAACATTATTTTCTTGTATAAATATTAGAGGGCGTTCATGACAGATCAAAGCAAATTGTTATATATCATGATTTGAATTTCAGATTTATTCATGGGCTCGAATCTCATACACCTTCTCCAATATTTATAGTAGTGAAGAAGTAGATTCTTCTTAAAGATTGTCAACTTCCTTTATAGATAATAGAAAATGATCTATGGTTTTAGAGGATAGATTCAAAATGGTATAAATTATGAGGGGTTATTCTAAATTCTTACATTTTTTCTACGAAATATACTGTTTGATAGGAGTCATATTTTCGAATTATTCAATCAACACCAAACATGAAATTAACGTAAAAATGGCAGCACTAAAACAGATATTAAAATTTTAACAAATGAAGGTTGCTTGATGTAGGAAGAATAGTATTTATACTTTGTAAATATTTCACACAGCAAATTGCTGTTATGAATATAATGATATAATATTTCAAATAATTTAGCTAGCTGAATAAGATTTTCTATTTCATTTACCGGTTTTAAATAATTATCACTACTTTTATAAAGAAAAGATTTTATTCCTAGAAATATTTTTTAAAGCAAATCTTTCTCATGTAATAAGATTTCATAATCTGATTTTTTAAGCAAAATTTTTCTCACTAAAAATAATTATCTTTAAGCTCATGCAAAGTCATCCATTTAATTTCAAATTAAGTGTGCTGAAACACGCCGTTATTTAATCATCTTATCGTGAAAAATAGTCTTCACTATCAAATCTTGAATTCTCATTCACAGAAGCCTAAAGCTTCACGTGAATCGAAGATATACGATCCAGAAATAATACATTACTTTAGTAACTTCATTAATGGTTCTTAAAAAAGTGTCAAATTTTTAAGAGCTTTTTTATTTTGTTTTGAATAACAGCTTAATCCCATTATCATTTGTTCAAGTCTAGTGTAATTTCTCATAAGCAAAAGCAAGTAATTGAAACTTCTGTTTTTACAAGTCTCGTACTGAGCTTGTGATAATGTTAGTAAAAACTGATTGACTAGAGAGTAATCAAACTTCATTGATTTAATATGACAAAACAGCCTTTATCGAGCTGTGTGAAAATGTAGTAATATATTTATTATCTTTAAAGCTAAAGTATTCAACTAGATATATAAACTGCTTTATTAACATATTTTGTTTTTATTTCAATTTCTTATACTAGTGCTCTCATACTTTTAGAAGTTGCATTATACCACTTTTAGACACAACTGCTACATTAAATAAATAGTGTGTTCAATTAGGCATCTGAGAATAATTCGTGAAAATAAATAAAATTTTATTTGGAGTACAGTTGTAATTCAATTTATTTCAAAAAATAGTACGCCGTTTTCTTTTGCTAATGGTGATGTATCTTGCTTTGAGCTGGTGTCCTGGCATAGGGGTAGCGCATCTTTCCCGTGATCTGGACGTCCCGGGTTCGAGCATGGTTGTTCTTCTGTGTTCTATCTGTGAGGTGTATGAATGTGCCCCACTGTAAAAAAGGGTTGTGCAAGCGAATGCGACGCATGAGTAAGCCGTACTCGTGGACCTAGTTGGCGCTACTGAAAAAACAAGAGACGCTCACTCGGCTTAAATCGCTGATAGATAACTGTCGGCGGGCTTGTGCCATAAATCACAACATCTTATTTTGAATGTAGATATGTCTCATTTTATTCCATTTATTTTCCCCATTTCTAGCACAGGTGCTTAGTTTAAAAATGATTTATTTCATACAAAACTTAATACTGAAACTTTTCTACACAAATATGAAACAACTTAAGGTATATTCGATTTCAAATGTTAGTAAATTTTTTATCTATTCAAATAAAAATGTGATAACATTCAAATAAAAACTAAAAAATCTTGATTTATGACTGGGGGATATGGTGTGTCGTTAAAAAGTATTTGGTGTTATTAAATTTGACTCATTCAATGCGTTGAAGAAATGTTTAAAGCAAAATCATAGCTTATATCAGAATATTTCTGAAGTGTCTTCAAAGTGGAAATCCTTCCTATTGATTAATGCACTATCACAACCGTCTATTGTGTTATTAAAGGAGATGCAAGGTTTTCTTCAAATTTGAGTTCGTTGTGTAAAATATATCAGAATAGAAAACGACCTTATAAAGTGATTTACCGATATTTGAGTTAAAAAACAAATATAAAACAATGATTATATTATTACCCATTTTAGTCGGAGTTTTTTTCACATTCTGAAGTATTAAAATAAGAAAATAAGATGATACTTTTCAGAATGAAAAATCTTTAGCAAATTTTAAGGCTTTGGTTCAAAGTAATTAATGTATATGTTATGATGGAATGTTTTTGTGAAGGTAAATATCTAGGGGAAAAAAAATGCCTTCACACACACACACACACACACACAAAAAAAAAATCCAGGATCTTCATATGACAATCATTTTTCCCCTATAGTCAACTTGAAATTGCAACTTTTCTACAATATACCCTTGTGAATGATCACTTTGAACCCTAATTAAAGCATATGTTACGCATGCTTTTGGTGATGCGGTGATAATGCTGTAAAAAAATGCGCCAATATTGATCAAAGGTATACTAAGTTTCCAAGAGGAAATAGATCTGAATGCGCAATTGAATGAACTGAAAGGGGTGTAGGACTGTTGATGAACAAGTGAGAGTCTTTTACTTTCTTTCACTATATCGCAGAAATAATGTTTCTATGTATCGTAACTATATACAATTCATCAATATTTATAATTTCAGAAAAGTATATCATTACACCTGGAAGTCCTCTTTAAAAATACATAAATTGGATTCGCACAAGATGATATTTGTAGCATTTTCAAGTTTTCAAGCTGCAACTCGTTTTTCAGAAGAGACAGAAAGAGAATTTTAGAAAAATCGATTGAAAACAACCAAAAATTTGCAAGGAAAAAGATGTATGGGTCTTTTCAAATATTGTAGACATAGCAAATAGATTACATTATTAAATTTTCTTCATTCAAGTTTCCATTTTAATAGTTATCGCAACTTTGCCCCAAAAGAAATTCGATATTTTTTTTAAAGTGTAATGTTTAGAGCGAAGAAATATATATATATATATATATTTCTATACATATATATATATATATATATATATATATAATATAAATTAGGAATGCTTTCTTAATGCAATCTTCCTCACTAAAATGTGTTATTAAATATTATTCTCAAGGTTTATTATTTGGAATATTTAAAAATTCTAGATAATATCGGCAATTAATCTATTCTTATATAAAGCTCAATGGGTGTGTGTGTGCGCGTGCGTGTGTGTGTGTGTTGCCGCACTACAGGCCAGATCATTCGACTTACAGCTACCAAATTTGCCACATGCATACCTTGGAGGTCGGAAATGTGCACCTGGGATCCCTTTTTTTGAATTTTTAATTATAATTTTAATTATTAATTAAAAACTAACTTTCCCGCCGAAAATTCTTTTCATTTCCCCGCCAAATGAGTAAGGCTTTAGCTTTTTCCCCCCACGCTAACGAGGATAGGCTTAACATATTTTCGACCGATTATTTCAAACGATTCTGTTTATTTTCTTAGTGTCTGATGCATTTAAAAATAAACATTGTTAATTAATTGATCTTTCAGATTCATTCTGAAGTATTTTTGAATTAAAATAAAACAGAAGAAAGGAAATTAAAAATTTATAATCTGCGTAGCGTTACCCAAACTGGCGTTGAAAATTCACGCATGCGCATTATGTTCTGATTGTTGGCAACTCCAATTTCAACGGATCTGGACATAGTTTTGAAGGCTTAACATATTTCCGACCGATTATTTAAAACGATTCTGTTTATTTTCTTAGAGTTTCATGCATTTAAAACTAAACATTGTCAATTAATTGATCTGTTCATGATGAATCTGAGAAATTTGTATAGAAAACTTCTTGAGATATTACATAAATTAAGAAAGATATTCTCTAGTGCCCATAAGGTTTAAATACTCAGCGACTCTGTTTTCAGTATTCATGTAAAAAAATGATTCGTTTCAGTAAAAAAATGTTCTTATATTAATTGCAATTTAATCATTTCCACTTTAATTTAAAGCATAAATTCTACGGGTCCTAACAGAAAATTAGAGATGTACATATTACGTTATGGCTGAAGGCCTATATAATGTTATGGCTGAATTATATGACTATCAAAATTTGAAGCTTTAAAATATTTTGATGAAGAAGCTATTAAAATAGGAGTTACATAAAATATTTAATTATTAAACTTTTAATGCGCGTTACGATTGGCGAACCTGTTAGTCGCCAAAGGCTGCTAGCATTACATAAAAACTTAAACTAGAAAATTAGACTGAGATTTACTTTTTAAAACATTCTTTTATTAATGAAATAATAAAGTAGTCATATTGACACACAAGTTCATTCTTTCTTAAATTATATTTTAAATTTTTTTGTTTATTTTCAACTTTTTTTTATTAAAGAAAGTAATAAGAAAAATAATTTATAGAAACATTTTAAAGCTTTTTCTTTTATGTTGACACATTTATAATATTTTTTCAGATATTTTATTAATTTTTCAAATACTGCGTCGATTTTTAATAATTTGAAGTTAGAGGCTAAGTTTAAAATGAAGTTATCTCAACAAGTTTAAATCAAACATAAAAATATTTAAGCATTTCAATCATCTTACAGGTTGTAAGTTGAATCAAATCAACAAAATATTTTCAAAATGAAAAGTATTAATCTAATTAGATTAATTAAGTATTAAAAGAGTGAAGGTAATTTGAAAAAGATTAATTTATGCTGCATATATTTTGAAAGATTTGCTGTGCCTTGACAAATACATGTTCTTTTTTTACACAAAGTGTCTTTGGAAACAAGAACCAAATATAATCCATATATTTAAGAAAAATATAAGCCCAAGTTTTCCGAATTTCAATAAAGTTTTATATCTGAGAGAAACTGCATAATAAAAAATAGAGTTAAAAATACTATATTAATTTTTCAAATTATTGATATTTTATTTTAACTGATTAATTAAATTATAGTAAAAGGAGCTGCATATTTAAAAGAATAATGGTATGAGGTAAAGCTTCTTTTGCCTAGCACCATTATAAAGTTAAAAATGACATTACTTTTAATATTTATGAATAATGCCAATAAAAATTCTTATAATTCTAACATGGGAATAATAAAAACCAAAATAGAATTAAAATAAGTTCACATTCAAAATTCAAAAAGAAAGATAAAATGAATCCGGCCCAAAGACTTTTTCAAAGGTCACCCTCAGGCAAGGATTCAAACCAGGGCTGAAAACGTGGAAAATCTAAATTTAGTTCAATTTAACGAAGTGCATTTGCACCAACAAGTTTGTAACTCACATTGTCTTTTGAAATTATACTTTCAATTAGTAAGTACTTTGCTTTCTGGTTTAAATGATTTTGGTTCCTTTTTCATGGTATTTTGTGGCGTGATTTGCTGTGTTTTTTTATCTGGATTGTTTTTTGAAATTGATTTTATTCTTGTGATACTAATTTTTGTCTCCAAAACCTCAATTTTTTGGGATTTTCGGGTCACGAGGGGTCAGTTGGTTGGACGAGAGTCAGACCTTTCACAGAAAAAATCCCTGGTTTGAATCCTTGCCTGAGGATGACCCTTGAAAAAGTCTTTGGGCCGGATTCATTTTATCTTTCTTTTTGAATTTTGAATGTAAACTTATTGTAATTCTATTTTTGTTAAGCTCATTTGTGTTTTAGTTGTAGCAGCATGAGCACTCTCTAAATATAATGTATATTTTATTATACAGATTCAGGAAATTTTATATAGATAATTTTTATATTATTTATTTCTGAATTGATAGTTGCTGATGGGAATAATAAAGTTTTACACAAATGTGCGCTGTATAATATATATTTAAAATGAAAATTATATCTGTTAAAATCACAGAAATATGAACAAATGGTTATTTTTTTTCCGAAAAAGAAGCTATTTTATTCCTACTAAGAATGATTATAAGACTTATATCCAGATATTCCGAAGGAAGGAACCAAATAAAACAATTCTCCCATTTCGCATTTCCACTTCAGGGAGCCAGTAGATAGTTTTTGTAAGTTGTCCATTTTTATTAGAGATGAAGCAGCCACAGCAAACCACTGGATCTAGGTAATTGCTTTTGGAAACTTAGTATTATTCTGGAATACTTTTTTACCAATTTTTGTGGCCACGATAGATTAGACTATACTCAAGAACAAAATATAAACTATTTGTAAATCTTTACAAGAAATTTCATTTGTTCGTAAAAATGTTCGCGCAAACATGTTATGAAATTTAACCTTCTTTTATTAACATTTTGTATGAAATACGTTTGAAATATTGTGTAAAATATTTCATGTTTATAAAAGAATATTTACATGTTCACTTCCTCTTATTCAAAATATACACAGGAATAAGCAATGAAGTTCTTAAAACGTGCGACTGCAAAACTTTGAGAATCTCCCCCCCCCCCCCCTTAGAACTTTCTACCTCCGAAAAATGTTTTTTTGAAATAATATCCATTTCTTTATGAGATCAAATAATAATTATTTTCTTTCAATAAATTCTTTTTAATAGTAGTAATAGAACTTTGTATAAGTTTATATTCAATTTCAAAACTGCATATTTTGTAGAATTTTGAACAAATCGTCTGACTGTTTGAACATCCTTGTACATACGAATAAAAGATCTAAGAAAATTCAAATAGCTAAACTCAGATACGTTAATTTGAATTGAGTACCGTATTTTCCTGCCCTGTTTTATAATTTCTATTAAACTATTTCATTTGTATCAAATTTTGAAACAAATCCTTTGAAAGTGTTTTCTGTCTGTCTGCTCACTTGTAAACAAGTAGATTTATAAAAATAGTAGATTTATAAACAAATATTATTATAAAAAATGAAGATTTACATATCAGATAAATATATTACATATTTAAATTATCAATAGCTTTTTTAGAAAAACAACACATAATATATGAACTATGAAAAATTTATGATACAGCCATTTTGCTGAGGAAAACTAAACTTAATCCCAGATTAGAATCATCGGAGAAGAACGGCAAAATTATTAAGATTTTATTCTAAGTACCCTACAGTTTTTCTATAATTTATGCATAACATTTTTAGTTGCCTTGATGAAAACTTTGTTCCGGTTATGCTATTTTTCAAAAGAATGTGACAAATCGTGTTAGATTTATCTCCTGAAAGTAAATCGATAATTTTTTACAAAATATCAACAAATCTATCTTTTGAAAAACACTCGGATAATTTCGATTGCTTATGTTCTTGTTTAAATCGCCTACCTATATTAATTTATAATATTGTGTATGAGACAAGCCAACTATAAACTCAAATTAATCTTGATAATTAACAACGTAAATATATTCTCCATTCATTACATAATGCTTGTCTAAGCTGTTTAAAATTCCTTTATGTATTTTAAACTTCGTACACAAGACTTAATATCTTTTCACTAGATAACATTTGGAAGTCGGGCATTGTAGATAACATTGTTGTATCTGGATTCTGTTCATTCAAATTTTTCATGATGCTATCCTTGGAATGTCCGTAGCATCCAATATGGAATGCACACCAGCTTGATTCATTTTTTTCTATAAATATTCGCCATCGGAATATTCCAATTGATTAAAGTCAGAAACTTTGAAAAATAATTTCTCTTTGCTATTATCTATTTCGCTTTCAACTTTAATTCCCAATTCTTGAGGCATTTTCCGTCGTCCATTATCATAATTTGCAGTTTGAACGAAAGAAAAAGGCATCGAAATTTGTTCACAGAATCCATTGTTTTAAATAAATATTTAAAAAATGTAATGAGTTCGTTCAATAGCTTTGAAATATTTAGGGGTTTTAATGTTTAACTACAAGAGAATGGCGATTTTGAAGTAGGTTTTTACTTTCAATTCGGAATGCATTGATTGCTTTTAACCACACAAGATGTGCCAATTTCCCGTAATCAGGCATAGACTAATGCATTTTATCATTTTATAACATTTGAAAATTCAGATCCTTACTAAACGTTTTGGTCAACAGAAGGGGTTGGGTCTGGGATGCTCAAGCTTTTTCTCGAGGGGCAGTAAATCAAACTTCGGAGTGGCATCTGGGGAAAAGAAAAAATAGCGAAACATTCTGCAAAAATTTCAAATGATGCTTTTATATCTGAAATGTTTGTTCCTTTCTTTCTTCTTTGTTTAATAAATGATATCATGGCTTGATGTTTAGTTTTTCAATGTATTAATATAAACAAAGAAAATAAATAAAGTTGATATCCTCTATATTTAAATAAACTTTTACTGTGCATATTCATCGAGATATTTTAATTCATGGATCTACAGGTGCATGAAAATTATGGTGATAATTAGGAAAGAAAAGTTATGAAAGTCGCACTTTTTTAAAAATGGATTTGGCAAGAGATGTGTAACTGGAAATTAGAATATGCTTTGGTTTGATACATTTTAATAATCGTGAAAAGTTAAGTATTTAAGATCTAAAAGTGTAATAGAACATAAAATTTAAAATTAAGAAAATTACTGAAAAATGGATGAAGATATCAATCCATTTTATTAATTTTCCCCCGTAATATTTTTCATTGATTCGTGACTTTTCTACAAGATAGATACATGAAAAAAATCTTTTAATTCTTTTTCGCCACACCCTAATGAGTATTTCATTTTACGAAACGGCATCGATTAGATATACCCCCCCCCCTCTGCTTGTATCATGGGAGTATACTGAGAAAAAAAAATCATAATAAGAAAAGTAAGATAGATATAGAGCATTTATGAAAAGCATTAGTGACATATAATTTTTTTTTCAGTTTTCATCTTAATCTTTTGTCATACTATATAGAAATAATGAATTCTTATGTCCTTCTAGGTCTGTATACAACATAACAGATAGCATTACATGTAATATGTTCTTATCATTTCTCAAATACTCACTTTTTATATGGTCTATGTACCCCTAAATGACACAGAAAAAAAGGCTTTGCATATGCATTATATTTAGATGGATAGAGATTTTTTTTTCAAAATTAAGATATGTGATGCTTTCTGCTTTACCTTATGTTTTTAGTTAATGCTTTTATGTTACATCTTTGTATATATTCAACGTCTGACTGCGAAGTATTTTATTTTGCTATTTAAACAAAAAAAGCACAAAACGTGAACCTTATTGTAAAAGATGAAAAAATAAAAGATAAAAAGGCATTCAATTTGATCTATTTGAAAAAAGCTATCTGAAAAATAGTTTTAAACAGCCACTTTTTAGCAAGTGAATAATACGAGAAAAGGATTTATCAAAACTTCTGAAACTGTAATCGAAATCATTCAATAGAAAGACGATGTCCATATGACAGTCAAGGGATTTCTTTTTGAATATCTCATTGGTTATTCCAAACTCTTTTCAATTCCTTGAAGTGTCCCATCTGTTACTAGAACTTTGGACAAACTGTAGACATTCCGAAAGCCTCTTTCAAATCATCTGAATGGGATGCTTTTCTTTTATAAACTTCTAAAGGAATTCAATATGCACGAAGTTTCCTAAACGATTCTAATAATTTTTGGCATAAATAGGATATAGGATATAGGTATAGTGTATATATAGCATATTTGCCATATATAGAGTTTTTCAAAAAATTTCACATTTCTAAGTTTTAAGGTTTAAAAAATTGGATATTTGTAGCACTATATGCAAATCTTATTCATACAAAAGACGAATCTCTTTCAATTATTTTTAAACTTTTATGTCAAAACTTAATAAATAAAAAAAATTCGTAAGTATTAAAAATTACAATGAAAAACTAATATTTTTAATAGTTTCGTATCATAATATTAGACAATTTAATAAAAATACTGACAAAAACATGTGCCAAATTATTTCCTTTTATGAATAAAATATTATTTCTCAGAAAATAATTTCAATAAATAATAAAATAAATGAAATTTCTCAAATTCCTGGAATTCATTTCAGCAGATGAGCTACTTCGAATTATTATTTGTGTTAGAGTAATTGAAGAAATTTTTTTAAGATATTTGACTGTCTGGAATAAATTTTACTCAATATCATTAAATGCTTAAAAGTGTTTTCTGTATTAGTTTCGTTATATAAAGTTTTTATAAAATTTTCCTTCTTCATTTGCAAACTTAACATTTTGAAGTTTGAAAACAGATTACTACGAATGCAGATGAGCTTCATAACTACTTCAAGCGTTCTAAATTTATAAAATACCAAGTTGAACTGTAACTTAATACATAAAAATTTGAGAAATGTTCTATGCCACTATGAAGGATTAAAACCATAAACATGGTATCGCCTATCCTTTAATTAATATATTCATTAATTAATAATTTAAATAATTTTTGATTTTGATATAGTATTGGAGAAAATGAACAGTCATGTGATTAGCGGGAAAGGAAATACAATATCTTGAACATTTTTTCTTCTTATAAAATCAAAAGAATTTAGACTTTACATTTTTCTTTTTGATTGTAGAATCTTAATAAAAAATAAACTATAATTATATATTTAAAAATTGAATACTGAAACATAACTATTCTTATTTTGAAACAAAAAGAAGTAAATATCAAGAATCTTATTTGTTTAAAATATTACGAAGATAAAAAAAAAAGAATTAAAATATATAGTTATAGAAGTTATTTCTTCACAGGTTTTGACAAAATTTTAAAAAATAGAATGAAGCAAATTAACATTTAACGAGATGAAAATTGTGACTTGCACTTTTAAAATAATGTTGTTTACTGTTAAAAGGGAAAACAACATTCCTTTATTCTCGGAAAAACTGTTTTTGATGTATTATAGAAAAATTCCACCTTCTTCATCCATCTTATGCAGCTGTGAACACCAGTAGGAAAATGAAATTAATCATTCTAAGAACGTTAATTACTCAGTTCATGTAATTACCATTCTTTCGCATGATGAAACATCTGCTTGAAACCAAGAAAGGAAACATTAAAAAGTATATCTCAGATATTTACAACACTCTGATTAAGAAAACTAAAATGAAATATTAAGACGTCATTTTTGAAAAATTCTGTAGTAAATTTAATCATGAAATAAATTCACTTCTATAAATAGGAATATAGAATTAGTTGTAGCAATTAAAAATTTAAACAAATCTGAGAACTTCTTTTCGCTGTTGTAATACTTTGATAAGAGTAGAAGCTAATATATACCAGCTTGGGTAACATGTGCTATTTCAAAAGTTAAATTCATTTGATTAATTTTTTTTTCATAGTTGAAGGTTTCAAAAATTTTCACAGTTTGATAAATGCGTTCAATGGTTTCTGTATAAGAAAGCTTTCAAACACTAAATTATTGCTGATTATACAGAACTAAGCATTTTGACACAGAAAAAAATTAAGTAGCGCATTTTTTGAAAAAAAAATATATATATATAAAATGCTTTTGATTATTAAGTTTAGAATTTTGCATTAAAATAGTTTTTTACAGAAAATGTCAGTAAACCCATTTCTCTCTCAATTAATAGGCTTCACAAAGTCTGGTCATTAACTGCGCCCATTATTTCAGGTAGGGTTAATGTTTGGTATCAAGATTTCTTCAACTAATTGAGATCTTATTTGATAAAATTTACAATTTCACACTGAAAGAAAGAATGAATTTAGAAAAACGAAATGTATAGCAATCCGTCCATAACCTCATTTGATGATGGATTGTCAAATCACGACCCTCTTTTTAAAATGCTTCAGCATCCACAAGGGAAAAATAAGCAAATATAATAAAGGAATTTTATATTTTAATACAACTAGATTCGAACACTGAAATTCAACAAGGAACCAGAAGTTTCCTCTCCGAAACTTTCTCCCATATTTTCTAGAAGAGATGTCATCCCCCTTAAAGAATGTAAGTAGACGTCACGAGCTTGCAGAGTTTTATTTTCACGCATGAGACTTGTATTCTCCCTAGTGTAATAAAGGAAGCTTGCACTTATGTGTTAACTGTTTGCCACTGGAAATCAATTACGGAAGAAGGAATTTTGGCCATCACTGACATCGATCGTGCAATCTTTGGCGATTAATCATTGGCATCATCATTAGAAAATCGAATATGTATTATTAAAACGTTGAAGAAAAAAGATTGAAATTAAACTTTGTCGTAGAATTACAATTGAAGTTACAAGATCACGTACGAGATTTCATTTATTCAAATCATTGCTTTTTCTAGCTGATATGTTTACAAGCATGCAAAGCATAAACCGAAGATGTTTTTCTTCAAAGTTTCTTCTTGTAAAAAAAAAAACGATTCTAAAAGTTTATGAACATTTTTTTTAAATCAGTAATCACGGACATTCGATTACAATGTGATACTTTGGAAACCCTATTAGTACAAGATACTTTACAATATCTTCACGATGTTTTTCGATATTCTAAATGCACATCAATGCCATAAATTTATCATAATGTTGGGCGCGTTTTACGCCAACAGGAAATAATCGCCACTGTAGTGAGTTTTTATTCAAGTTACTTTCATTTTCTCCAATCTATTTATCTTAAAATTTTACTTCTGTACAGAAGAAACAGATGCTTTTGAAACAACAAAACTTAATTCATAAATATAATTGTTTTTTTTTTCAGATTTCATCGCTTTGATGAAAGTTTGAGCATCATCTATCACAGCAAAAATGAGGGAAAATTAATTTGCATGTGCACTAAACGTGCACTAATGGTCATCTTGTAGAGTTACTCACAAAAAATCTTATGTGTGCGTGCGTGTGTGTTTGCCGGCACTCTGCAGGACAGTTAATAGACCTAGAGTTGCCGAATTCGGCGAACAAATATTTTAGATAGTGCAAATGCAGCGTGACTTTTTAAAAAATTTAGTTAGAGTTTTAAATAATTAAAAATTAAAGTAAATTTTAAAGCCTTCTGCCTTAATTTTTGAAAATATTAAAGAACAGTGATGATTTGTATACATCTTAAGGCTCAAATAATTAGCTTTGGAAAAATGCTAATTTAATGTAAAAATATATTTTGCCTTATTTTCAATAATATATTTATTATTGCACTGTAGTTTAAATCATTTTCACTGTTTCATCAAAGGTTTGATCATGTGATTTCTTCCAAAGTCGAAGGCTTAGAAAGAAGGATTCTGTTTAATATCTATGCAATTTAGAAGATAAATAAATGAGTGAAATTATAGTACTGCGAAAGTTAAAAAGCAGATGAGACGGACAATTACGTTTTTAAGCTGTATGAAGTCTTGGTACCTATTCCATTAGGATGGTTCAAATTTATAATAAACAGAATAGGTATAAAGTTATTAGCTAATACGGCTTTAATTTTTGTTGTTGTTTCTTATGGCCCGCTGACGAGATCAGTGATTTAAGCCGAGTTGGCGCAGTAGCTACTGAAAATAAAGTACCCGAGGGCAGAAGTCTGATTTCTATCTCATATGAAGATGACACTCGCTTGTACAGGGGGAGGGGGGTCTTTCACACACTTCACAGATAGAACGCAGGATAATGAGCAACCATGCCCGAACCAGGACTCGAACTCAGAACACAGGAATGACGCATTACCCCTAGGCCAGGACGCTGGTCTTTCATTTTGTAATAATTTGAAGCTTAAAAATATATTCCTAAGGAACGGAATGAATGATCATGAATATTGAGTTAAATTAAAAATTTAATTGGAAGCATTAAAACAATTTAATAGCTTTTATTATTATTTATTCGATTAAAAATTTATTTATTACATTTTTATAATTAAAAATTATTATTATAAAAATTTATTATCAAAAATATTATTTAAAAATTGAATTCTGGTGATCCAGATAGCTACCAAGAGAGCTCGTTTTTCATGTATCTCTTGACACACAACTTTTAGTTAGATCTTATTTAATTTAATGTGGTTGACAACCAGATTAAATTTGTGCAGTTTGAAGAAAGGAGTTTTACTCATTATAAATTATCTTAATTTTGAAATCCAATTTAATTTCCCAATCTGAATTTTATAATTGAGTATAATACACATTTAATACTTAGCAAGTCTTTAAAATCATACACTTCTAGAAGGAATTTTCTATACGAATGAGCCCAGAAACTTTAAATCTAGTATTTGCTTTGAAATTCTTCTCTTATTATGCTCAAAATTAAATGCTCCATCGTCATCAAAGATTTTGCCCGCATTTGATGCCTTTGTCAGATGGAATCATGAGTGGCATTTTGAAAAGCTGAGAATCGAATATAAGATTTCGACAGGAATACTTTTAAATCTTTTTAACTCTCAAAGTAAACAGTTGCTTTGAACAAATGTGCAAAAGATATTTTAACTCGCAAGACAAGCTTTGAATGTCAAATACATTTATCTAATGTAGGAGGGGCTCGTGGACTCTCACGTTATCGAGATATAAATTTCCAAGAGTAAAATAATCTTTCCTGTGGACAGAGGCTGGATGTGAGGGAGATCCTTCCAGGTCAGGTTTCTATAAAGCACTCTTGTAGTTTTACGTAGGATATGATTTGCTATTTTTGAGAGAGTTTGAAGAGACTTTGGTTATGTCCTTTCTCTTCAGCAGCGAGATTCATGGATTAAAAGTAAATAGATTAAATATTATACATAGCATGGATTAATTTATTTATTTAATCCCATCCTATTAATGATTCATGTGATGAATGATTATATTTGTTTCAAAGTTTCCTCGATTTTTTGAAATGTTTAACGTCAATATTTATTCCTATTCAATATTTGAAAAAAGTTGATTTAAACAAGGATAAGAATAAATTCCTTCGCCTCTAAATGAAAACTTCTTCGGAAATTCATCTAAGTTATTTAGCTACGAACTTAATGATAAATATTGTATTTCATTAACAGAAGTAAAACCGCAAGAAATTTCAACTCATAGTCATAATAATACTGTTTTTAATTTTTATTCAATTGCAAATTTAATTAGAATATCAAAAGCATACGTTTTAAATAAGAATGATTCCAAAATTTTCTCTTGTTTGTACCAGCCATACTATTACCAATAACATATATAATCATATGTCAAAAAGATTTCGAACTTGTTTTACCTGTATTGTGTCCATCTATATTCTTCTGATATATATCAAGTGTACTGTGAAAGCTTCATTTTTTCATACATCCTACAAGGAGACAACATATTTCAGAGAAAAATAATGTGCATTTAGATAATATATATATATATATTTTTATTTCTAAAATACCAGAGCCTTTTACTTAGACTTTATGATACTTTTTTTAAACTAAATGAATTGCGTATCCATGTTTTTATGTATTGCTATGTTAAGATGGAGACATATTTCCAAGAGAAGTTTTCATTTCAGTTCCTCACAGAATAATCTACGTTTACTTATAGTGATTTATTATCACAATAATAAATCACTATAAGTAAACGTAGATTATTTAATTCATTTCTAATTTGTTATATTATTAATCTTTTCATTTTATAATCAAACACTAGTAAAATCCTAATATCTCAATTGATTTTGAGAAAAACACACACAAAAAAAACCCTGTAACCTAAAAAATTTCGTTTGGAAAAAAAACATTAAAAAAACATAAAATGTTGAAGAATTTTTCAATAAAAAAATATTTATAATAAACGTAGAATTTATATATAACACGTTATTTTTCTATTGGCATTAGAACGATTCATGAATTGCCGCACTTAAAGCTTGTGTCTACGGTCATTTTATGGGTCATTCAGTTCGCAAGAAAGGTCAAAACAACTTTTTCTACTCACTTTCATCCAAATGATTCAATGTGCTAAATTTTTGTTTTAAACTAGAAAGTAAGAGTTTCTTGACGGATTTTTAAAGTTTGAATAGATTTGGAAATCTTAAGTTGCTAAGTTCAATTTTGTCACAAGAATAATCAATAACTAAAAATCGGTTAGTTTATTAATTAATTATAATTTTCAATTTAAACAAAAATATTATAATAGTAGATATATTGATTAATAAACTAAAGTGGTTTGATCATCTCCAAGAGGAAATTTATGAGTGAAACCTTTTTAATTATAAAAAAACCCGTTTCAGATCGCATCTGGAATAACATGCTTGAATTCAGAGTTTAAATAAACTATTATGGAAAGCAGAAACCTTGTTCTAAGGGTCATCGCAGTTGCTATATTGTGCATTAAAGGGACAATTGCTGTTTTCTAGTATAGTTCAGAGCAATGGTGTGAAACTAAAATCGCCATAAACAAGTAGCTATAATGCAAATGATATTTTATAGACAATGCAAATCTTCAGTGTAGGTGGTCCGCAGTAAACAATGGCACAGGCCAGTTGGAAATTCGCTGTCATTTTCTAATAAAAAAACAATAGTTGCTACAGACCTATTACAACAATACTGTCAGTATCCTCGATGACTCCAGTTTGGAGTCAAACCACGGACATTATTTGACTCCAAAATGGGGTCATCGCGACATGGGATATGGCTGGCATTGCTTATATGACTCTGTCTGTGAGATGGGTTCCATTCATTCCAGCTCACTGTTACGTCAAGTGCGCCTAATGAATGGAAGATGGTAACTAGGCATCATTGCGCACCATTTTTCAAAGCATTATAATAGACCAGTTACGATCAAACTATCGATATCCTTAGTTTAGAGTCAAGCTATGGACAAATCATTTCTCACTAGGCCTGGTTTATATGGAACTAAACCTACTGCCTGGTCAAATACGCCGATCACAGAATCAAATAATCGATAATCAAATATTGATATAGAGTTTTATTTTATTTTTTTTTCTTCACATATCATTTTAGAAATAAAATATTTCAGCACTACATCAAAATATATTTCTACAACAAAATTTCTCATAACAGCGTTATTTTTGATTTAATAAAAAATTGCTTATGTTTATGCGTGATAGAAAATGGAATATTGATATTAAAATAACTCTTATATACAAATATTTTATCTTATTTCATTCTATAAAATTCGTGTGGATGAAATTATTTTAAAACGTCAGTTGAATTCTTGTTACATGAAAAGGTATTTCACTGAATTTACATTATCTCTTATTTGAGACTTGGATTCTAAGCTTTGAACTAGAAGAATGTGGATTTGTCGTTTGGATTCCACAGAAGATCGGAATGGTATATTTTACGTCATGTTCGATGCCCCACTCATCTGTGTCATGAAGGAAACATCTTCTCGTTGACTTGATACGAAAGTGGTTTTCGGTTTAATTTATTGTAAGGTCTGTCACAAATAGCCTGGATTAAGTTATTGTCTAGAGTTTTATTCATATAATATACCAATAATTGAGAAAATGCACAAAATATTGAATTCGGTTTCCTTTTCTATTATTATTTAATACAAACACTGAAAAGTGGCATAACTTAGATAAAAGATTCCCGAAGCATGAAATAATAATTTTTTTTCTCTTATTCCGCTACTTATAAGTCCTTCCTTTATAACTGGATTGGAAAAAGTAGTGCATGAGTATATAAGCACATAAAGACAGTTTCTATTTTATGCATAAACGCTGGAATTATTTCAAAACATTTCATAGATAAACATATACATTACAAAAATATTTTCTTCAATTTCCCTTCGTAAAATTGACGCTCTTCCCATTTTTCCCTCTGCGATATTCCTTCCTCCTTCTCACGTTGTGGTGTAAACTCTTCACTTTATATTATATTCACACATTTAAATTTTCATTACATTTACCTGTATGCCTTTTAAAATTAATTGAAAAGATTTTTCCCTATTTTTATAAAGCAATATTTTCAATTTGATTAATTTCTTGTAATTTAGAGAATTATTTTTAATTTTGCTACATAATTTTGTTTATTAATTAGTAATGTCAAATAATATTTAATTATTGCTGATTGGAAACCCCCTAGGCTCTATAACCTTTCATCTTCTATTCTTCTGAAATGAATGGATTGTTAACAAGCCATATACGGTGAGCATAATTTTTTAAATATAAGAACTGCATCAATAGTAGGTATCGGGTAAAGACCTTTCACTCTACCACATTTGAAAAAAAAAACCTAAAGGCGAGAGAAGGATATTTATGATTTTAATTTAGTTGTAGATCACTCATCCTAATAACATCAGATCAAATATTCCTAAAACATTTAAATTTCGATATTAACATTAAAAATGTTAGTAGAAAAGGGATAAGACATAATAGCAAATTTCTAACGCATTTATCAACAATTTAAAAATTAATATCAATCTTTCAGATATGTGTCATGTGATTCGCACGCTTGTTGTTCCTTATTCACCCTACGATTTCTGTCCTATACTATGTTAAACCTATACAGTTATAGCATTCAAAATTAATATTATAGAGTACCGTATAAATAACTTATGGATAGATAATAAGAAATAAATACGAATGAAAATATTTTTAAGCTAAGCATCAGTTTGGGAATGACAAACTGTTGACAAATATAAACTTACATTAGCCAAAGACAAAAGCAGAGTTTAAAAATTAGCCGGAAATGGAAGCATTTAAATTAAAAACTAATGTCAACGATTCATTTAAAAGCTAGCCAAAGACAAATTTTCAGTAGAAAGCAAAATTGTGGAAACAGTTGCTGACAGGTGCAAAATACAGCTTTGAAAATTGCAAGTTTACATGATAACTGTTAATGGATGAAAGTAATTTCGTTTGGTGGAAAGAAAAGAATGAATCTAATGATTCCAGATTTTATAAACAATTTGAGTAAGGAAATATGTTTTTCTCAAAACATCAACAGGCTCCACACTTAATTTTGATTAATGACAGAATATCTTGGACTTGTTTCTTGAAAAATGGTTTCTGATGTATTCGGGATCATTGGTGAGGTTGACTCACCCGCTATTTGGAGCCTAGTTGAATGAACCCATGGCTAGAAGCGACAACGAATTCATGGGAATAGATGCGCTTGTGAATCTCATTAAAGTTCTACAGCTGAATGAATATCTTGAAAGTGATGTAATTTTATGCTGTGTGTAATGGATTTGGTCTACGGATAATGAAACACCTGGGGATGAAATTTAGGATATCACAGGAAGCGCATTCCAATGATAGTTATTCCTACTGCAAATGGAATTATTCATGTGCTAATGCATGATGCATTTCAGGATGAATATTGGAATTCCTATTTGAAAGGCACCTGTATCAGATCGCGTAACATCCATATATTAGCTATGTCAGGAACTTCAATTCCTAGACTTTGAATATTAGTTACTAGCATTAAACGTCGATGTGTCAGTTAGTTTTGATAATAGAGAAAAGATATTGCATTATTTTAACTTTGAGATTAACTTTTTGTAATGTGCCTTTTCGATGAAAGCTAAAATATCAACGTCTACAGATTTACATGAGATATGTAGAAATACCTATTTAAATTTGAATGGGAAACTGCATTCATATATCAAAAGCACACATATCTTTACTGCTTTTAAGAACGTATCACTGAATTTTGTAAATATTAATTTTTGCAGACATTATCTAATGATGCCTTTCACTTCGGAAACTATCCTTTGGAAGAATTCGTTGTTGCAATTAATAAAATATAATACAGCACATTACATTACCAATGTTTAGCACCAATACGAATATATAATTAAAGAACTTTCATAAATATATGTAACACATTGCAATCTGAAAGGAAAACGAAACATGCTCAAGCAATTCGTGTTCGACCATCTACAGATTTTATTCTTCTACTAGGAGAAGAAACTAAGATTTATATTTTAAACTTTTTTCCACATTTCCATTACATTTTCTTTAGAATTACAACCTTCTTCCTCTAATAAATTTAAGATATTAAGGCAAATATCTACGTTGCGAAGTCCATTTTTTGCTTTAATATGGAATTTGTATAATTTAATATTCTTAATTTTTGAGCAGTTTTCTTCATAAAGCAGTTTGAATTTTATTTTGAAATCGATTTTTGGGAAGTTACATTGATTTTTATCTTTTCATTTATATAAGTTTTAATACTATTTTACATCTTTAACGGCTATTTTCTCAAATTCTAATCTTTGGTTAAATTCTCGAACATGAAACCTCATAAATTAAGATCTAATGCATATTTTTTGTTCAAATTTCTCAATTTATTCTGCAGTTCCGGAATTAGAGAATATACTAAAATATGCATTCAGAAATGTTCAGTGATTCTTTTAATGCTTCACTATGCTTAAAATATAAACAGTGAAACCTCAATGTTTAAGCAATAGATAGAAATAAGTATTATTTTTTAGTTTTAAGAATTAGGTAATACATTTCTTAAGCTACTTACAAAATGTTAATCAAATCATTTGATAAATCTTCAAGCATAAAGAATTTTGTTTTACACCTCTTTTTTAACAAAGTTTTTAACTACTTTTTTCCAATTTTTAAAACGCTTTAGTCACTACTTTATGCAAAAATTGAAAAAAAAAAATAGCCATTTTGCAGCACTTTTCAAAAACATCATCCTAAACGTAGTTACATTCCTAAAATGTAAATAGTGCAGTTAATTGATTACAAAATCAAATATATTGAGATTAAGTAATAATAAATATTAAAACATGTTTATAATCTGAACTGAATGCATGCCGAATGTTTCTACGAAGGGTTTAAAAAGATATGGATTTTAAGAATTTTAGAAAATTCTGAAAGACATGTCTGATTCATTTGTGTAAATTCTGTAACAAATTAATTGTGCAAACATGAAAAGCAACTTAATGTAGTTCTTCGATAATTTCGTCCTTGGTTAAAATTAAAATTATATATCATTTTTTAAAAAAATTGTTAAAAACGAATTTCTTTGAAAGATTGGATGAATAAAGCAATGCTATTCAAATTATCAATTTTAATTAAAGATAAAGCGATGATTGAACTTTGACTGTATTTCGCGAAATATAAAAGTCATTTCTCTTAAATCCTGTTCCCTTTGAATATCGCATCTTTTTCTATTTACAATATGCTTACTTTTCGAAGCAACAAATATCACAAAGAAATATTGAAACAGGTTCCATAATTATTTAAGAAACATTAGTATATTAGATAACCACAATTTCGAAAGTTTCCTTTGCTAGCAAATGGATTTCTCTTCATGTTTGATGTCTCAATGTCTTTTCTTTTCTGAAACGCCTTCACTAAACCCAGCCTGAAACATGAGCACTAACAGTAATATATTGGGGGAAATATAAAACTGAATTATTTCTCGTAAGTCAATTAATCATTAATCACTTTAAACACTACCTGTTTTCTTACTATACAATAAGAATTAAAGACCTACATTTCGAAGCATCCATTATCATTAAGCAACAGGTCCCACAATTATTTAAGAAACGTTAATATATTACATAACCACAATTTTGAAAGTTTCCTTTGCTGGCAAATTGATTTCTCTCAGTGTTTCCTGAATATTTTTACTTTCTTGTATATGGTATAGAGAAAGTATTGTATGATATTGACGAATCTCCACATTTTGGACTACCCTGAGTTCGAAAAACACATTTTCACATTACGCCTGTATGTCCCCCTGTGTGTTTATGAATTCTAATATGTTATGTCCACTGTACTGTTTAAATGAGTAGAAGATTATACTTACAGGTGCTTGAAGTGGTGGTAAGTCTGTGACAAAAATAACTCGAAAATGCTGGGAGTTATATGGATAAAATTTGGTATAAGGTTTTTATAACACATTTGTAGAGTTTTCAAGTATAAAATAACACATTCATTGCAAGAAAAAGGAACTGGATGTATAAAATTCGACACACAGTTTTAGTATCTATAATGTAGACAGCTATCAAATTTTGAGCCAAAGGCTTGATTGTCTGACTGACTGTGTTTTCAGAAGAATGTCAACGCGATCACTCGAAACCACAATCACTTAAATAAATGAAATTTGGCATGTGATCTTTGTGAATAAAATTGTGGTTCTGTGACCCATCAGTTGGTGAAACGCTTCTGAAACACCATTTCAATTTTTGGATACTATGCCAGGAATCAATCGCTTGAAAACTCGTAATGATCACACGAAAAATTCAGTAAAAATGCTAAAGCCATGCCATGGGTAATATTTCTTCACGTGAATGTGAAGCAAGGCGATCTATGATGTAACGCATTTATTATGCTGGAAAGTTTTGGGGAAAACTCTGGTTCTTTTCTGAAACGCCTTCGCTAAATCCAGCTGCATTTCATTCTCTTATCTGCAATGAACCTGCGGAAAGATGACTTCCGGACAGGTGATATCAAAAGCTATAGTACTCATTCAACTCTTCTCAGGACTGTCAATCTAAAGAAAGAACGCAATATTAAGATAACTTTACACTTCGATGAAACTCAAGAATCTTCCAAATATTGCTTTCCACAATTATTTTTCTTTTTTCTATTCCAGCAGCATGATATATATTGATTGCTCAATTTGAAAGTCCTGAAAGGAGATAGTGGATGGCCAACAGGAAGATATGAAGAATTCCCCAAGCTCGTATTTCAACCTTGGTTTAATAATTCTGTTTTTGACTTGAAGGGTATCAGTTGGGTAATTATCATTTTTTAAGTGAATGGAGCAAAAGCCATTTTTTTTTCTAGATTTTGGATGAAGGTAATGATTCGTAATGGAATGACAGTTATGTAACATTAGATTATATTGTTAATATAGGTAGGCAAAGGAAATTTTATAGGAAAGTAAAGAGTATGCATTTCTGACTTCAGAAATTTGTTTAGGTCACAAGAGGCGTTGAAAAGTCCTTAATTAAAGAATATATAGCAACTCAATAAAATTCAATATTTTAAAAATTCATCAAAACTCAACATGCGTAAATATTTAAGTGTGTACAGTTAAAAAAATAAAAGCAAATTTTATTAATAAACTGAAACGACACATTTCCGTATATCAACCAAATTGTTATCGTTTAAATCTCAAAATATGAGCTTAAGAAAATATTTTATAATATTTTTTTTAAAATTTTTAACCTATTAGATACTGAAATCCAAGTATGATTACTTTGAAGTTCCTCTTTTGTATGAAGAGAAAGATACATGATAGGATTTCTGTTTTTTCATTTTTGAATTTCGTAGCAACAGTATATGGATATGGTAGAAAGCTATTTTTTCTTACATTTAGAGGTGAAAGGACTCTTGGAACAACGATACATTAAATCATCTCTTTTATCCATTAAAATACTGTGAAAAATACAATAAAGATAATTTGATGTTTCTTATATTGGATTTAAACGCTTTCTCTCATTATCTGAAATAATATTTCTGTAATGAAGTTATACATCTTTGCAAAGCATTGCTTACGGCATTGAATGCTTTGCTTCGTTCACTAAAGAAGAAAAGGCTTTTCCGTAACAAAATATTTTAACAAAAATATCTTTAATAGTCTTAACGTGTTCTTTTATTTATTTATTTTTTAAAATCGCACAAATCATTGTACTAGGGATACTTAAAAGATGTATCGTTTTCTTCAAATCATTCCTTTCCCAATTACGGAACTGAAACTAAATAATATTCAGGATTATATCCATCTAAGTTTCTATTTTTTTTTAATAATTTAAATACATCATCATTTGAAGTAAATTTATGATTCTTAGTATTTATTTCTGATTCCTTTAAAATAATTCTCTTTTTAAAATAGGGTAATTAATGAAACGAACAAAATTTTCCTGAACTATCGTGTATAATAAGGGGCAGCAAATACAAAACGCCATGCTGCAGCGTTCAGGGTGATCGACCGTCGCGTCAATTAATTGGCACCGAGATGGATGAAAAAGGATTCAGCATTAGGATGTAAGTCAAGCCTTCATCCTTCCAATCAAATGGTCCAGCTCGTCATCGTAGTAGAGGTAGTGCAGTTGCATATACGTAAATATCATAATAATCTGTGAGACAGGAATTACTTATTAATCAATCTAAAGTGCTTTCTTTCATCTCATAACGATGCACTTATGCGATATATTTCACTCATAATTTAAGAAAACAATACGAATTTGTGCAAAAAATCAGCAGAAAACTTAAATAGTTTACCTGAATAAAATTTAGTTTTTTACCAAGATTAAAGGGAAATTATTATAGAATCACTTAATATTATAGAATTATTATACGCTTATTATCGGAAATAAGTACGCTCGATTCTTTCCAACAACAAGTACTCTTTTCCATTTCGCGTCTCAATTGCCAGAAACTCTCCTAAACACCGTCTTTTACAGAAAGACAAAGAATGGCAGCGAGCGGAACACAACAGGAATTCCTTTTATTAGAAATCCAAATATTCAGGATTAAAACAGACAGGAACTGTTCGATTGTTCTAAGCATCTTACATAATACCACGGCATTTCTTCTTTTGATTGGAGCAGCGAAAATAATTCTGGAACACAAGACAGTGCAATAATCGTGATGAAAGTTTGTGCCGGAGTAATTCCTGCTATGAAGGGAAGTCATGCTCTTGATTCAGTAAATAAATTGGGCACTCTTGTAACTGAGACTTTGAAAATCGGAATTACATTTTGTAAAAGGGTTGTTGTTATTTTATTTGTTTCTTTCGTAGAAAGGTCGATTGGTTTTGATTTTTTTTTTCTTTTGAAATGTATCATTTTATGAAACTAATAAGAATGCTTTGATGGAAGCAACATTTTCAAGAATGGGAAATCCTGCAAAGCATATTTCTTATTTTGCATCAAATTGGGACTTTTACATAACTGAACTCATTTTTGTTAAACTCCAGTTTAAATAAATGATTTCTAAATATTTATCCCATTCAACAAGCTTAAAATTCAAATGGGACAACTTTGTAAATAAAAATTGCTATTCTATTGCTACGTATTTCCTCGTCTTATAATTGTTTATAAGATACAGTATTTTAAATAATAATTAAGTTTATTGTGGATAAATATTCAATAGTATTGGAATATGTACTTGTAACACCAGGAAGATACTTGCAAAGTTACTTTTAAACTTCAAAATAATCGCTAATGTTCAACCAGAAGCATAGGAAATTTTTATTTTTATGTAATCTTCTAAATGCATTACTATGGATCTTGTTATTTCAATGAATAGAGTTATACTAAAATTATTGCAAAGCATGAAATAATTTTTTAAACTCAATCTTAGTCTTAAAAACTCTGAATCAGTCCTATGATTGAAATAGGAATTATTTGTCATATAGAATTTTGTAATAAATAAATACTTTTATTGTGTCATAATCTCAGAAAATATATAAAATGAAGAATTTCTATATTTGTTATGAACATGTTTTTTTTATTTTAAAAAATGTAAAGCTTTGTGCAACTAAGTTCAACATTAGCAGTTAATTTAATTTTCGCAAGACATAAGCTTTGAGAATGAAACAAAGATGAAAGTTAGGAGGAGTAAGAGGAAACGGCGACTATCACAGCAAGTTGGAAATCATTAGTGTTATTTTTAATCAATTAACTGTTATTTTTTAACGTTAATTTATATTAATTGCAGCCGTGTTCAAAAAATTATGAACGAAAACATTTTTAGTGTTATTATTCATTCTCAACATCCGTTATTTGTAAGGAAAGGTACAAATTTATATATTTCTTGGTATATAAGATATGAGTAAGATTCAGTTTTTTCTTTTTCGACTATCTCCTGAGAAACAGGAGAATTTTCTCATTCATCCCTGAGAATTTTCATCATGAGGTAGTTAAGAACAAGTTTTTTATAGTATTAAATATCTGCATTGTTCTCGTGTTTGGAATAATAATTGATAGGAAGTGGTTAAAAACGAGGTAACGTCCGGTCTCATAAACAGCTTTTATTACTTTATGTTAAATTAATAATTGCCATTTAAAAGAATCTGTCATGTTGTCTAATTACATATTATTATCTTTAAAAAACGAAAATTAGATATTGATAATGATTAGACTCTGTTTGATAACATGTGTAGAAGGAAACAAAATGGCTCACTTCCAAGAAAAAATAAATTCCATGCTTGGGGGATGAGCCAGAAGAGGTTGATCCTGAATCTCTTCTGTAAGAGATGCAATGTAAGAATCATATAATTGACTAAACACTAGAATATAATAAGAATAAAAATAAATCTACTGTACAGTATATAAAAAAGAAAATTTGAAAAAAAAAAGTACATCATTATTATGAAAATTACGATTTAACATTGGGCCATAAAAATCTTTCTGAGAAATAAAAAGCAAATAATGTAGATGTTTCTATTATAAAGCTCCTATTATACAAATTGTTAACAAAGAAATCAAAATATTCGCACTTTGATTTGAAGTGTGATCAATGATTCAAAATTCTCATTTATTTAATTCAATAATGGCAGTAGTGTTCCATTTTTTTCCTTCTTCCTTATATTTGCTTTGTAGATTTTTATAATCATTCATCTCAAGAATTTTAAGTGCGTTTGATGTTAAATTCGTTTAATCTCTTAAAAACTAGCATTATTGCTGATTCAGAACAAAATACAATGGTCGTAGTTAAACTGCACTTTTGCTGAGTATTCTACATCTGTAAATAAAATGAGCATTGATTTGAAAATTTGTAGATACAAAATTCAAGGGATGCGTTAAACCGGTTCCGCAAAACAAAGTTTAAAAATTTTCCACCAGGTAGCACATTACTTTGAAAAGCAAACAAACTGCAAATTACAGTACAAATATCGTTTATTTGCTACAGACCATTAGCGAATATAAAGCATATTTTTTAATGTTGGCTACTCATTATTGTATAAACTGAGTGTAAAACAGTTGATCGTAACTGATCACCAGTGATCTGTCGCATGTGTAACATTATACGATCTCTCAGGTCAACCAAAGTAAAAATAATGTCATAAAATAATAATATTATATAATTTTTTGATTCAAAAACATAAGAAAAATGACAACAGTATTGAAAATTGCCTACTTTCGTCAAAGTTTATTAAACATTATTAAAACATGACTAATTATTTTTAATAATATTTGCCTCTTTACTGATTATTTCGATTTTATTATTATATCGATCCATTTTGGTGAATTACATGATATGAAGACAAGTAAAAAAGAAGTGCCTTTAATTTTCATTTTTAAACATTTTAGAATTATATATTTTTTCTTTCTAACATTTACACATATCTCTATTTCTTAACAGAACATTTTAGCTTTAGAAATGGATGATTTACGTTTTAGTAATTGATGAGAAATGAATGTTGGCAATTCCTGTGATTTGAAATAATTTAAATTTAATTTTAGTGATGAATTTATTTACAATTTCCTATTGCTTGCATTAATGCAAAGCTATAGGAAGAGCAAGGGATTCGAGCTTGGATCACGTAGTGAACGCAGAAGAACTGCAACTTGATTCTTGGCGGTTGATAAGTTGAGCGAACAGAGGTGTAAATCCCCTACTGCTCGTTAAACGACCTCGTAATCGAAAATCAAACGGAATGAAATCGATAAAATGGAACAGCGAGAAGCTAAAAATGAGCGGGTGATCATCCTGAGATCGGTAAACTGTCGTCAGTGACTGCTTAGCAACAGCCGTCGCTGCCCTGAACCGACTTCTGCACTGATATGCTTTAGTTATCAGTCACTTTGAACATATAACGAAACGATTTTTTTCGAATTGAGATGTCATATTTCTTACAACATGTGGAGACACTGGTCTCCGGCGCAGTTTCCTTAGATACCAAAATTTACGAAGTGTTGCTGCAACATTTTCTGGGGTTTTTTTTATAATACAATTTACGATTAAAGCACATTCTTTTGAATTAATATAACCCTATTTAAAAGAATGTTTCTCACTCATTATCTTTCTTTTTGTATGCAGAACTCAAACTTTTGTATGCAGAAATCAAACGGACTGTTTGCTTTCAATGCTACAGTTAACTTTTGGTAATCTAATAATTTTGCTAATCTAATTATTATCTAATCATTCTAATAATGCTTCCAAATGTAAAAATAATAGTTTTAAATGTCATAATGCTCGAAAAATATTAAAACAGCTCACAGTTATTTATTGCATATTGTTCAAAGTGGTTTTAATGCGTCCGTTAACTAAATGGATTCAATAATTTATTTCGCAGTCATCCAGAGCATATTTGCATATTTTCTAATCAATCTACAGTTAACTGTAGATTGATTATTGACAGTTTAGTTATTAACTGTAGATTG
>JAPMOR010043682.1:109499-235835 GCA_026543865.1 Argiope aurantia
TAGATTGATTATTGACAGTTTAGTTATTAACTGTAGATTGATTATTGGTCATGTTTAATTACAATTGCTTCATATTTTTCTTACCATTCTATATATCCCCATTCGATATTTGTATATGTTAAGAAAGCATAAGTTCAAAAGACACTGTAAAATAGTTACTACTGTATTCATAATTTAACTTAATTCTCTGAAAATGACTTTAAAACGGAAATCATTCCTATCTTTTTTTGAGAAATTATTGAATTGCATACAATAATATTCTTCAGCTCTCAAATATTCGCTAATGAAATCAGTTGCGTTTCTTGCTGCTCATAAGGTTGCAATTCTTATTGTACACTAATTATTGTTCTTCTTATCGCGATTGAAATTTATGATATCCACTCAAAAATCACTTTCACGTGGATTTCTAATGGAATATTAAACTAACGACTCAATGTAATATTCAATTACTGATACATTTTTGAATTTTAAACAAGGGACCAGGAATGATAAATGATTTGTCTAATTCAGAAAAATTATATTTATATAAGGAAAGTTAACAATTTTATTTCAAAAATGAGCCTTTCGTATTGTTTCGTTCCTACAGATGTAGTCTTATGTAAAATAATTGTTTGATTCTAGACGAATAGAATCGATATTTCTATCTGAAATCCTTAACTATGTATTATAACATGCCTACAAGCATTCCACATCATTTTTTTTCCTTAGATAATGATTTAAATTTATGATTTCACAATTTAAATACAATAGGCTATCGCAAGTATTCTTCTTGGAACGCTCAATTATTTAGGGAAATGAGAAGCAATAATTTTTTCAAATGGAGTAGTTACCATTATAGCTATTTGGATTTTTTTTCTCAACGTTTTATTATTCAAATATAGCATTTTTGTTATCATCCAATAACTAGCATTATAAACATATTAAGTAAAATAAGTTGGTATATATTGAGCCGTAAAGCCTAAAAAGATAATATAATGGATGTATAATTAATAATGAAAAAGAGTTCAGCAATTTTCAAATCCATTATCTTATCATTCGAATTTAGATAATATATCGTTTTGTAAAATGATTACACTGCTGCCTCGGTTTTAAAAATGTTGCACTTTTGAATATTTAGGACAGAGGACAAACGCTTCTAAGATGATTGCAGAAATTATCTGCTCATAAGCATTACGATATATAAACTTAGTCAGGGAAAGTAATGACGGAGACATTCCTGTTGCCAATGAAAACTATTCTAATTCAACTTCTTTCAACACTTTTTAACTCATGAATTTTTATGAAATGTTTTTTTATTCTCTATTTGCAAGCTTATCTATATAATTGTAACTAATCCATTATTTTATCATCAAAATGTATTTTTAATTTAGATACATTTTACAACATTTTATATTAATGTATTAAATTTTTATCACAGTTTTAAAAATGTTGCACTTTTGAATCTAGGTATCGAGAACATTTCTAAGATTATTGTAATAAACATCTGTTCATAAACATTTCAATATATAAATATAATCAGGGAAATAATGTTTCAGAAAATATTGTTGACAATAGAAAATACTCTAATTCAATTTCTATCAACATGCCTTAATGCATAAATTTTGATTAAATGCATTTTTTATATCGTTTTCTAATAATATTTTAATTTCAACCTGAATCAGAGTATCTCCAGCAATCATCACCACATCAATGAAAATCCTGATTTTTAGATTCAAATTTGAAATTCCCGATTCTTCAGCTCTTTAGAATATTTTTTGTTTTCTCCTAATTATCAATGAATTCATAATAAGAAAATCTATAGTATCTCATATCGTATACATGAAATGCTACATTTTGAACTATTTCATTGTATAGAAATGAAATGTTTCCATGGAAACCCGATAAGCCTCAAATATTCACTATTTTCAGACTTTACATCGAAGTGCAGCAGATCATAACACGGGTTGTTTGATCATTACCATAGACTGAATGCATTTTTAGTATGCAGACTGATTCTCCGC
The DNA here is from genome assembly GCA_026543865.1 of Argiope aurantia. Classification (NCBI taxonomy): domain Eukaryota; kingdom Metazoa; phylum Arthropoda; class Arachnida; order Araneae; family Araneidae; genus Argiope; species Argiope aurantia. The sequence continues at coordinate 111,500 of JAPMOR010043682.1, forward strand.
TATTTTACAATTGTCAGTCAGCGTACCATGGCAGAAATTTAAGTACATACCCGCGAAAGTGGGAGTAGAGATGTAACACATACTGTTACTCTATTTGCTTCAATAATTCAGAAACTTGGAGCACAGTTTCGGCTTACTGTATTTGCCGAGAATTTTGATGGATGAATTTATTTTTAGAGAGATTTTTCTTCCACTGCGTAGGATGAATTATTTCTTTACTTGAACGTTTTAGAAAAATGAATCACGAATTCTTTCTTTTTCTATTGAGTTTGGAAATCTGATATCATTCACTTTTGATTATATCTTGTTCGAAAATATAAGAAATAATTATAAAGAATTTTATATTCAAAACTTTTCTTTGATATCTTTGTTGTAAAAATTTAAGGAATACTTCTATGTCCGTTTTAATTAAATGTCAAGTGAATTAAAGTTGATGGAAATATAATGGAGTTTCCTAAAATTATTATAATGGAGCTTGTTTGAATGAAATGTCAGTTTTTCAGTGACGGTGTAAACATGGTTTACTTTTGATTTATTAGCAGTTAGGATTTTTTTTTTATTTATTACATAATTAAAAACTCATGCATCATGTATTGCGTAGAAAATATCAATAAGCAATAAATTCTATTCATATTGCAACTATATTTTCTTTTCTTTTTCATTTCTTCTTTTAGCATTTCACCCTCATTACGTCCTGTCATTCATTGTTAATGGTTGACGCAGAAAGTAACCATATTTACCCATAACTAATGATATGATGACCTTAAGTTCCCATTATTTTTTTAAAATTTTCTAACATCTCTTTCTAACACCCTACCTTTCTTTTATCCATAAATTGTGGCATCCTTATATTTCACTCTTATATTTTTATCCTAGTTCCTATGAGGACAGAAAATCCAAAGAACATTAAAACAGCACGTTGTTCGTATAAACTTTAAATTTGGTACTAACTAATATACGGTTAATACTATCTGAATTTCAAAGTTAAATTTTAAAGCTAATTTTTATCCACATATCTGTGTTATCTAACTCAAATTATTCAATTTAAGCGATTGAATTATAAATTTTAAAAAAATACATAGGGACACATACTTTTTCATTTGCTTTAAATATGAGCCTTGATAAATAGTAATTTGAAAGGAAACAAACTATATAAAATTTTATAGATTTATCCCATTTATTGAAAACTATATAGATGTATTTAACGCATAAATATAGCATGTAAAAATTTAATTTTTTGTAAAATATTATTGATTTTTTTCGAGCATAATGTAATTTCTACCTGAGAATGTAACGGCAACATGATACCAGTTACTTGCAGGAATTGTAAGACGATAAGTTTAAATAAGATAAAAATAATGTTATTGGTGGCTTAGAAACAATAATGCATGATAGACTATAAAATTTTAAAATATATAGCATGTTATCATTTTTGTTTATAACGTCTGGCAAGCAATTTTGAAATGCATGTAGTTGCATAAAGAGATAGCTGTGACATTATAGAGCAGAGTAAGGCAGTTTACAAATTCCTTATCCTTTCAGATAAGATTTGGTGAACTTCATTTCTAAGCATAAGTTTCTTACGCGATGCAGTGACTTCACTGTCTACGTTTTAATTCTTCTCTTCTACAATAGCTGAGATAGATTCATAACTCGCCACGACAGATTTGATACGTTTGTTGTGATAGTATGAACTATCATCCTGAATGTCAGAATTGAATCCAAAGTGAAATCACCGAAGATGTATTCGGCATGTGCAAATACCGTTGAAAAAAAAATGGATTCCGAAACACATATGGCTTAGATGGAGAAACTGCAGCTGGTTAAGTTGGCCCACACTAAGCTATTTTCATCTTAAAGACGGTTAAAATTATTACATAGGAAACGCTGGTCGTGGCAAATGTCTTAATGAATTACATCTGTGTAGCATTCTTGAAGTTTCACTTTTCAACTTAAATGAAATTCTTCTTAAAGATACCAAAAAAATGTTTTCCGCAGTTCAATTTTTTAATTTAAAATGAAAGAGGCAATAAAAACTGTAGGAATAAGTATTTCCAAAAATGTTCATAATTAAAAAAAATGTTTCCTATGTTTATAAAAATTTACTCATTTCTTTATTTTAACATGAGTAGTAATATAAACTTTCAGCTGACTACTCGCGTGGTGTGACAAAAAAATTTTTGTGAATCCTAAACTGATTACATCCTTTGCATTGTCTTGCAAAGTCACATTATTCTTTCTCGAGTAGTTTGCAGCTGACAGCATTTATTTTTCAATCGTTTTTAGATCTCAAAACGCATGGCTATTTATATTTCTTATTCTCGGCTTGTGAGAATCTCTTTGAAATGTCTGATATTTTTTAGGTTATTTTGTTTTTAAAATGTGGAGAAGCCTGATTAGAATGGACATTTATTCAAGTTTCTTCGTGGTACTATTTTAGAATGTAAAAGTTTTTTTGATGAAGAATATTACAGAAATCATGTTCTTGACCTGCAAATTCGGTTCAGGCTATAGTATTAAAAGTTTGGGGGGGGGGGGAAATGCAAACTTTAAATAGTGGAAAATTTCTTTTCCTAAAGCTGGTAGGTTCCAAATTTTATTAAGTGATTCCAGCGTAGATACTTTATAACATAACATATATAATGTATATTTTGTACACATAATACTTCATAATATCACATATAATTTATATTTTTTAAACAGTTCAATATAGCTAATCCAAGTATGGAAAGATTGACTGCTTAGATTATATAACATCTTTCAGTTATATGCTAAGTATATTCTGAAAACAAACAAGCCTGAAGGTTTTACATAAGGATGATTTTTTATTAAGAGTCCAGAAAACGTGCTTGCTGTTTCCGATTTGGCAAGTAGCTGAATGTTTCTTTCTGAAAAAGTCTGTCTCGGTCTGCATGTTATTCAGACTTTTCAAATCTTGAATATTTTAAAATTTCTGTAGCATACTTTAAGAAATCAAATATTAAGGAGTGTTATGCTAGTTATTAATTCTGTCTGACCTAATTACTTCTACGAACATCTAAATTTTATCTTCTTCCCTAAAGCAATAAAAAAGATTGTGGAAGATCTTTTTAGTTTGAAATACATAAAGAAAAATAATGTTTAAGAAAACAAAATTGTTTCCTTCAAATTCGCATGCAATATTAACTAAACCGATTAATAAAATTACATTTAATTAATTACAATTAATCTTATTTTAGGTTTTGATTAATGTTAAAATTTATCAGTATCTTATTTGAAAAAGCCATGATATTAATATCATGATTTTCTCCAATAAAATAAACAAATTATTTTTTCAAGTTTCATGTTTCTTTTACCTGTTATAATACTGAATTTATTTAACCCCAAATAAGGTCAAATCTTTTGTATGAAAATTATGATGAATATAATTTAAAAATGATATAATGCTCAAAAATAATTTAGAAACAAAAACTACAATGTTCATTAAATTTCCAAACAAAATTACTAATTTAACGTTCGCAAGCCTTCGTTTAGTAAAACTAAAACTTTCTTTTGAAGCTACACAAAAATTATTTGGAGATCTAATTATAAAAATTGAAACATTCGGTTGACGCAAAAGGAATCTGAAACAGTTTCTTTGTTTCATACGACACCAGAGGCTGGACGGCTCAGTTGCCAGAACTATTGAAAAAGATTCTATACATACTCTGCTTATCTTTGAAGAAATCGACTCTCAGACTTATAAGCCTTGTGCCTCAAAACTTAAATGAGTAGAAAACAGTTGTTCTTAATACTTTTGAAAATATTTATTAACTGAAAAATGCTTAAATATGTGTGACTTTTAACCTATATTTAAATGACATTTATAGGATTTCCCCGTTTTTTATGTTAATTGTCGATACAATTAAAATAAAATCGAACAGAATTACTATTGTGAAGTGTGACAAAAATAATGAGGCCCAGCAAATAAGTCCGAACCATTTTTTGTAAAAAATCGTGAATGTAATCTGAATATAATACGATATAATATTCAGGAAATTTAATTCATCATGTTCACATAAAAGCCGAAATTCTTTTATCCGTTTATTTAGTATATCCTTTGTACATTTAACTCTAGGGGATATAATACAGTACACTGAATCGGAGTTGAAGAGAGAAGAAGAAAAACTTTCGACCATTGAATCAACTCGTCGGTTTTAGATTGTTCCCAAAATAACTTTCTTGCCCCTAGACCACTGAGGCTGTCAAGAAATGTCGGCACCACAAAACTTTTTAAAAGAGGAGTTCCAACTTAAAAGCCGAGATTCTCTGTAAAGAGACACTATTAAAGGGATGGGTAAGCACCTTCCACTTGTAAAGAAATGTGGCTTTTGTTATTTTTATCGGAAGAACCTTCTTGCCGAAGTTTAATTCAAGCAAGTGCTGGATGGGCTTCCTTAAGGATAGAATTTAAAATTTCTTCGATTCAGAATTGAAACTTGACAAGGAAAGGAGGGTTTATCCTATGTGGATAGAGTATCTCGGAAAATAAGTGGGGAAGTGACAATAAAAAAGCCTTCAAACTCATCGAAATGTAATCGTTGGCATTCCAATATTTTAGGTATTTTGCAACTTATATTCATATATCTCCATAGCATTTTTTCATATGATCCAGATGACATTTTTCCATATATTTCATATTCGCAGCTCCATTTTTTCATATTAAATATATTCTATACGATAAAAATAATTGACTAGATTTCATATGGATAAAAGAATGTTTTCCGTAAAAATTAATTTGAATTTAATTCCTCAAGATTATTGGGCTGATTATTCTGATAAACTGAAATTATCATGAAAATACAAGGGAAACATAGTCAGTAAGAAAGGGATATAGGACCCTTTGCATAAATTTTTCAGTTCTATTATTTTCATTTGGAGATGGAAAATCACGGATTATATGAGACATAAATATTGTAACAGAGTCTTCCAATTTAAGCAGATTTATAAAGGGATGTTTTTGATTGCATGCTGAATAGAATGTACGATTCATAGGATTATCTTTCCATATTATTAAAAATTCGGAAATTTTACAAATCAAAATTCATAACTTTCTTATAATTGCTTTAGTAGTAGCGGCAACTTACTGGTAAAATTAGGATTTCTGGATCGGAATGCTCGAGAATCGAAGCAAGACATCAATAAGGCTCTGGCATGTGTGCAAGTATCGAATACATCAAATTCCACGCACAATTCAAACACACAGTCATATTTTGTGTCACAAACGTGGATATGTGATTGTCGGCTCAAGTGTTTCTTGATCATTTGGCCATTATAACACCTGAGCCAGTAAAAATGCCGGTAACATTTTTGGAATGGAAAATTAAAAATAATCTCCAAAAATATATTGCATTTCTCCAAGACTAACGAAACTTGATTAAATCTAATATATACTGATGTATATAGTGATCTGCTTAAAATTTCTTCTTAAAAAACACACGAGACCCTGCGACCCTGAAGAATTTAGAACTATGAAGCGGTCCTGAGAAAAATAATTTTTAGATAGATGTTTAAGCATATATAAAGTTACTTAGAAAATGTTGAATGCACTGAAATAACATAAATTAATCTATATCTAGCACAATACAATTCTGTAATTCAATTGTTGCTGTTGTTAAGACAAGATGTAAGAAATACCAAATAATAAATAAACTGAAAGACAAATAGTACGCTTAATATATCAGAACAAAGGATTTTACTAGAAAGGCCGTAAATTCTATTTATACTTAAATCTTGAGTGAGTATTTGCTTAAGAAGAACAGCTAAGCATTTTAGAAAAAAAATACGAAATTATTTATTTTAATCACACGTTTCTATTAATTCAATGAAATGAAAAAAAATTGTAATATTTTGAAATTTACCAGAATCACTCCTGTAACAAACAAATAGTATTGTTCGTTTCCAGTTACAGTTTGTTAGCCCAAATACTGGAAGACTCGGATTGCTCACACTTAGAGGTTAGTTAAACAGGAGCCACCTGACGAATGAAATTTCTGTCGGTATAACTATAGAAAAGGGAAAACAACATCTAATAGGAATACAAAATTTTCTTCAGAAATTCCACACACATATTTTAGGTTGCAAATTCTATGTTAACCAGACTAATGAAGTCTTATTAAATGATTCTTTAAACTTTCGAGAAAAGTAGAAAGCTTTCATAAATCCAGGATAATCATTAAAAGTTCACTCAAATAGAACGGTTTATTTCTTCGTCACTTGAGTTGATTTAGCAACACACAAGGTCTTGCCAATAATGCAAGAGAATTTTTATGAGATCTGGAATCGTCTGAATCTATAAATAAGATAAAGTCTCTGAATACAAAATTTATTTTATAATTGTTCAATATATGAAGTTTTGAGAATGCGTTGTTGTATTCTGGACAACAATAGGAATTAACTAAATTAAAGCCTTATCTTGAGGCGGCCCAAGGGCACTTTGCATCTATAATTCAGACGTTAAGAAGATTCCACACAAACTTGTAAGGCGCACTAACGAGATGAAGTGTTACCAAGGAGGACACCAGACGAGGCAGATAAGCAAGGATATAATTCGAGCAAATATATTTAACAATTACGTATCGAAATCTTCACCCATAAATCACCCAAGTCTCAGAGCAAATTTGACACTAAATTTAAAGTTCCATTATTTAAAGTTTCCGCCAAAAAGAAGGTTTCTTTTGCTTTTCTTGCTTGTTGAAAGAAAAATTGAAATAAAAACCAAAAATTTTCGTTAGAAGCATTTCTCTGTCTTTTAATTTTAATGAATTCAAACTAATTAGTTCAGTTCCACTGATTTTCTTGCAATAAACTCGATTTGACAATAACTGCAAGCTTAAAATAAAAAAATAAAAAATATCAAAAATAAAAAGAGAGCAATATAAAAATTAATTAAAATTAATTTTTATGATTATTAATTTTATTATTTAAATAAGATAACAATAAAACAAATTAACTTTATAAATTTTCTTCAAAAGGCTTAATTTATTTAATTTTAGTACTAGTTAAAAAAATTCCTCTTGGCAAGCTGGAAAACAAAGGTAGAGAGATTCCTTTTCATCTAAGTAAATATTTCAAAAAAATTTTATGAAGCAAAATGAAGGCTTGAAAATCGCTTTTTACCTTTTAACTTGCAGTTATGGAAAAACCTTAAATACAGAAGTTGTTCGTCTTAATGAGGTGATAATTTGATTTATTTTTCTAACTTCAATATTAAGGAAGTCATAGTGAAATGAAAAATTTATTCCGCCACCTTTCCTATCTTTCTTGAGCTAGATGACCCATTTACAAGCTCATCCGAGGTTTCTAACAACATATTTCAAGCCGTTAAAATAAAAGTAAATTACTGTAGTTATTTTGTTACATAGGGTAAGTTATATAATATATATAACTTTTGAACAAATCGTAGTTTTGGGTTGTAGGGACCATAATCGGTGAAGAGCTGCAGACATCTTCCTAAAGTCGTGCCATGAAAATCATTGTAATCGGTAGTTTTCCTACAGGAATCTACCTAATTATAAATAGATTTCCTTATGCGAATAATTAACTTTTCTTATCTTCACTTTATTATCTCCTCCATACATTTTAAACTATGAACCTAAACAAAACGAATGCTTATCAAGGCACATTATTGAATTTATACATCTCAGATCATCGTGTTAACAATATATATACATTACTGCAAAGGAAACAATGCTGAAATTAAATTATATTAAGTCGTTTTTTTTCGGGGGGAGGGGTTTAAATAAAATATCTGGAAATTCTGAAATCAAGAAGAAATATTTCATTCTCTTGTAAAAATATCTCTTATTCCGTATTAAAACTATTTCAAATTTAAAAGATTCGAAAATATAAATGAATCGAAACGGCTCCATGTTATAAAATGAATACATTTGACAGCATCCATAAAAAGGAATCAAAATGAAGATGCAAATATGCCAATTTTTTTTTCTACTCAATATTTGCTTAAAGAGCAGAAAAATTATGAGTGAATCAGAGCCTTGTAAAAACTTGCATATAGATGAGATGAAGCTATGAAAAGTGTAATGCAAAAGGCTTCCCACATATTTTTTGCAATCATTTTAAGAATAGATCTTCCAATGTTCCAATAAAATAAATACGCATTTTCTGAAAGGGTTCGTTTAAGGAAAAGGTTCAGAACTATGTGATATAAAAGAATACTTCTATGCTTTAATAAGCTGAAGTACGAGAAGCTTCAAAAATAATCTTGATAAATGCATCCGTTGTGATATTTATTCCTTGAACCTGCAAATACCATAATCTTATTCTGAAATGTCAGTAGTATATAAAAAGACTTAAGAGATTTCTGTAGGATTTTCTGGGGATAAAGTGAACTCAGGAAAACGGAGAAAAACTAAATTTGAACTCAAACCTCTTACGTAGAGATTCATTGATGGAATTTCAACTCCAAGACAGTATTACAAGAAGATTCAGAGGACTTTTAAAATTCTTATCTGTAGAATATATTTTACCTTCATACTGTGGAGAAAAATGACAAATTTTGGCATTTGAGTGCTTCTTAAGTGAAATACTATTCTATAATTTGTTGATTTTTTAAAATACTTTTTAATGAATATTTGTTTTTTAAATCTTTATGATTTTAGCAAGGACAAACTTTATTGTTATTGAATGTATATTATTTTATTATATATGTAAAATGATATATTTGTTTTTATTCTTATTTTATGATTTTCATTTTTATATCGGAATACTTGTAATAAATAATCACGGACACACCTTGATTTTGAATGCATATTACCGTCAGTTTAATCAAAATGACTATGTAGTTTTGCATATTAAATATAATTTTTGAAGATATATTTTAAAATTTAGACATTAGACAAGTATATTTTAAAATTTATTTAGACATTTTTGATTCAGTTTTAATCAACAGTAATTTCTTAAAAAATGACAGTGCTTTACGGTTTTAATAGCATTGTTTTTCAAGTAAAAGTCTCAAAAAGTTTCAATTTTCAAATAATCCGATTCTAAACTAGTCCTCCATATGGTTTAATGACTCGTATAACTGCAATTTTTTTCAATGCGTATTTTAATACATTTTTTTAACATTATTTATTTGGTTTAAGAAATCAGTGACATTTATAAGATTATTAATTTAGATTAAAAACATTATTTCAGCATAAACTTAGTACGCGTAATTTACTTTATGATGGCGAGGTTGAAGCATAATCAACTGTAAATAACTATGAATTCCGAAATGTAGTTTAGAAAAACGTCTACATTGTAATTCTAGATTTGAAAGTGTAAAATGCATATTATATAACAGTAAGAGGTGTTCTTAAAATTTCAGTTTATTAGTTACATTATAAACAGCCAATCGAATAAATTTGCAGAATAAATTTATACATGAATATTTTACCCACTTCTCACTGTACAATACTCAATTGTTTTTCATTTCTTTTTAAATGCAAATAATCTTAAGGATGATATTGCTTTAAATAATTCGTTGAAATTAAATTTGTTACTTTCAGTGTTTATTTGAACTAGATTATTTCAATAATCAGAAATTGAATTACAGAATTGTTATAAAATATTATTAATAAAGCTTATAAAGTACTATATATTCTTATATATGCTTATTTTGGACTTGAATAGAGTTAGTTACTTAGAAGGACCTGAATTTTTTCATGATTTATTTATTCCTTTCTCACTTCTCAAAAATATCATGAGCTTTGATATAAGCAAAGATTTTGATAATTCTCAATTTTTACAGTATTTCGCATCATTACTGATTTTTCCAATTTCTTGACAAATTTTAGTTTCATCAAATAATAACTAAAGTTTTCCATTAATTGTGATATTTTTTTGCTTTCTTGAACTATTTAAGAAACTGAGAATGAATTGAGAACATTATCTTATTCTGCAATAATACCATTTTAGAATACATTTATACAATAATGATACATAGAATGGAGTTATATGCAGAAACGTCAGAGATTTCTGAGGCTGCTATGAAATTCTCATACATAAGATGACGTCTGATTTTCAAATGACATCTCGCGGTTTTTCTATAACCCAAGCTACATTCTCATTTCATGATGGAAATTTTAAATAAAGTTATTTATAAGCATTGAATTCTATTTACAACAAAAGTAGAAGCTCATTATATACTTTAAAAGGGGGAATCGTTCGTTAATATAAATAATGTGTTCTTTACAACTAGTATAAAAGCACAAATAGCCGTTATTTTGTTATGAACTGTTCATCTATTGAGCTTCTGCTTCTTCATCACATTTCAAATGTTGAGGTATCATCTTCTTTTTCTGTATGAGAATTGGTTTGATATTGCTGAAAATTCTTTCAAGTATTTCAAACTTTCAAATACCTATATTAAAATACTTTTCAAAAGATTTTGGTGAGTCCGATTTTGTAATTTTAACATATTGTTTCGAAGTATCATAAGGGGGATCTTGAATCGCTCATAGTTTCGTAATTAATTATCTAGTGATTTCGAACTGTTTTCAAATGAAGAGAACGATGCCTGATTTTATACTCCACCAGAAAATTTCAGCATCACACTTACAAATGGATGCATGACTTCAGATTCTATTTACAAAGCGGATCTTAGGTGGAAGCAGCTTTCGAATAGTAGTGCTTACGATCTCGAATCGTGCCTCACCACCAGCCATTGCGTCTCTAAATGTTTCATTAATTAATTCAATCAGCGGGCATTCAAATATATTTGTAATCGCTTATTTATCCACGGACACAAAACAACTTTGCAATTGGAAATGAATAAATACAAATTTGTATTATTTATTTTTTGGTTTATCAATGGCAATCAATGGCAACAATGAATCGTTAAACAAATCCATCCCACTTAACATTTTGAATTTAATACTTTGTTTCCTTGAGGATAATTTTTGCTCTCATTTATTTATTCGTGCATTTTAATAAAAACGATATAGTGCACACACTTAAATTACAATACGGGAATATCACAAAATACAGGAAAATAATATGATGAGCATTGCCTTAGAAATCATCGAAAAAAATATAGGACTCATTTTTTATTCAATCCTTTTCTCAATATGATATGGTACGCAGTGTACATATAATAAACAGATTAATCATTTAAACCTCATAAAAATCATTGAAAAAATATTAATCAACGAATTTTCAATAATAATTAAAAATATATTATTGAAATATGTAGAACGTGATTGCTTGTCGTTTCATTGCTTTTAATCCCTTTAAACGCTGTGAATCTTGAAAGCATGTTTAAGTGCTTTCGCAATACTTTTCATTAAAAATCAATTAAATAAGCAGAATTTTCATTAGTACTCAAAATCCTCTTTCTGAGGTATTGGTCGCAACATTTTCATTCGATTGCGCTGAGAGATGATTTAATGGCACCACCAACCTTTGAAATGCAAATGAAGGACTTAAATTTGAACTTGGGAAATGGAAAAGATTCAAATTAAATACACATAAAGAAATTTATTTCACTTCAAGTTAATGATTGCTTTTTTTCGTTCTTTCATATCTATATTTAATGCTAATCTTCAGCTTTCATTGCCAAGATAAAAACGGCTGATTTGCATTGTAATTACATGCGATGTTTTATATCTAACAATAAGTTTTTAATCCATTAAGGATAGAGACTTATTAAGACTAAACGGTATTTCTTTCCTAAATATTATTTTATCAACTTTTTTGTAAGAGATGGTCGGAAAAATTACTTTCTTTAACAAGCCCTTATGAAATCAGTTTTCGCCTACAAACGTGACAAAACAATGAAGATAGAATTTTATATTTAATCGACGAATATTTTTATTTGATGAAGTGAAAAATTATGCAAACAATAATACTGTATGTGAACACTAATTAATACTATTAACATGGAATAGATATCTGTAGACATTTTGCATGCAATGTAGCTGGCGAAATGTCATAATTCATTAAAAAATAACTATCAGATTGAAAAATAATTCTTTTAATATGCAATCTTTTTGTGCTTTCTTATGTACTATTTCTCATTTTTAATTCTAATTTCATTGGTATAACTTTATTGGATATTTATCTTCGACTAATGGGCACTCCAGTTATAAAAGTTTCTAGCGACATTCCAAATTTTCTTTCTTAATGAACTTAGACACATATTTATTTTTGCAAATTATAAATGCTATAATTTGATTGATTTAGAGTAGAAACAATTACGTTAGCAAATTTCAACCTTTCCACACTTTCTTGCTTGAAAAATGTTTAAACAGCTTTCAATTCATTGCCATGTATTATCTCTCATTTATACTGAAACTATAAAAATATTATTTACTGCTCTAACTTTGAATATTTCAATATCATGCGTTGCAGCCGTGCTTTCATTTCTCTTGAATATTAATAACGAATTTGGTTTAATCTAAGCAGCAACTGCATTTCGCTTTCACTTCCATTTAGTATTAATTTAGAATTAATTTTAATTTACTGCTTTTTTATTTTTAAGTTATTATTCAACAATTAAAAATATATTAAAATGAAAGCTACGTCAGGATAAACATACGAAATCTCGATCATCAATGGCTCAGTTTGCAAACAGGGAAGGAATTTGGGCTCATTCCGTATGCAAAATATTCTAACAATTTTCCTTTTATTTTATGCTTAGATTTTGAAGAAATATTAAATATGCCCTGCCTTATATAATCAATTATATTAAGTATTACCTGTTATATTAAATATTTAAGATTGTCTACCTTCTAGTGTAAAGATACAGCTCCATAATTATATAAGTATTATTAAAAGTAATACGGAAGATTCGCTATCAGGATTTATGGTGAAAATGTGTGCTAAATAATGAATGCATTTGAATTTATTTTTTGCATATTTGGATAAAATATAAGTACTCTAATTTCAATATAATAATAATTTCTAAAATATTTTTATATTTTTAATATTACATTTTATGTATGTTTTTTTTTTTTCATTCTCAATGAAACATTCCTCATAAGTGTCAAATCTGGTAGCTCAGTACATAAACCTAAATAGGAAGTCTACAAGATTAGTCTTAGATATCTGATAAACAACCGTAAATAGTGGAATAAAAACATTTAATTCAAATTTTAATTAAAAAAATTTTTTAATCGAAGATCAATGGAAATTGAATTGAATAAACATAGAATGCGTTGGGGCCTAGTATAATATTCTTTCAATCAAAGAAAAGTTGAAAAATAATTTAAAAAATCAATAAAAAATAGACATTTAAAAGAAAAACATTAAATTGATCCGAATTATTTACATATATATTCCAAATCCTTTCTTTAATCTCTTCATTTTCTTTGCACGCCTAATTAAAATTCTTATAGAATAATTTCTGTTAAATGGATCAGTATAAGTCATTTAACATTTAATCTTTTTAAAAACGGAGCAAACGTAATAATTCTAACGGAGATCATTTAACCTTTCATTTGACAATAAAACAACTTTTAACCAATACTGAATATGGAAAAATTCGTAACATAATCAGTTCAAATATTTGCAAAGAATTCGATGGGAGAACAAAATTTCAATGTTTCGAAGAAGAGATTTGCAATCCATTCAAATGAGTTTTGGATGCGGATGTGCTTCTTAATTAATTTCCAGCCGATTTCAGACAAAAGCTTGTTTATGAATTGAGTAGGATTAATGAGTTTGATTGTAGAATCCGTCTACTGAGTTGATTACGGCGATTTATCATTTAAGAGTTCATTCCTTACAGATGCGAAAATGTATCGGAAGTTGTTTATTAATATTTGGAAAATATGATATTAATCTTAAAATTTAATCCCTAGTTTCGAATGTTTCAAAATGTACCTTAGATTTTTAATTTATCAATATACCACGCTTATACGTTAATATCAAGATATATATGAGAAAATTAAATATAATCCATTTCTAAAATTAAACAGCTTCTTGATCGTGCTTCAAGTTATATTAATTAATAGTCAAAATTATATATAACAGAGATCTTAGAACAGCTTGTGGCAAAATTAATTAACTAGTCGTGTCTTTTAATTGTTGTGGGGAAAGTGAGTGCTTGCAGGAAATTGAATTATATTTTTGAAATAATAGTAAAAAAATATTTAAAATGTTCTTTGCCTTTGATATGTGGTGGATCATGTGTAAATAAACCAAATGATTCCGATTACAACATAAAGTTTTTTAAAGTGCTCAAATTAAACTTTTCGAATGGAAATATGTAACTGCTGTTTTCAAATTCTGAACTTTGGAGTTAATCGAATTTATTATCCGTAGCTAATTATCTACAGACATTCAGATTAGGCAACCTCCCGACTGAATTGAAAACATTCCATGAATTTATTTAAAGTGTTATCACTCTTATCTTCACTTTTTTGCTCAAAACCTTCTCGCACACTCAGACGGCAATTTTTTTAGAGCAAGTATTAGAAATAATCATAATAATAATAGAATAAATCTATCTATCTGTCTCTCTTTCTCTCTCTGTGTGTGTGTGTTGGCGCTTTGCAAGCCAGACATTTGAACTACAGCTACCAAATATGGCACATGTATAACTTGGAGGTCGAAAATATGTACATCAGGGCGATTTTTTTAAAATTTTTAATTAATTAAAAATGAAGCTAAATTTCGGGGGTTTTCCCGCATAACACTTCCGAAAATATTGCCGCACAAGAATTATTTCAATATTAAGGAAGAGGATATCAGATTGGTAAATTGGCGTTATGGGCGAATTATGATAAAGACTGCAGTCGACCACAACCAATCCTGTTTCATTTAATGGTGGCATGATGGTCGGCTGTGCACAAGAAGCAGCAGCATTACCTACTCAGTCACTTTCGACACATGGGTATTTATAACGCTATTCGATATCTTGTTTTCCCATAATCAAAAACCAACCTGAAATGATCAGTAATCCCTAAAGAGTCTTTGCATTCCATCGGTCTTTCACTGTATCAGCAGTTATTAAATACACCTTTCCACCCATGGGAGTACTTGCCAAACCGCAGTCATTGCCCACTTACCAACACACGACAAGATGCTAGAACGCAACATAGAACCAACTACAATAATACAGTACAACTTAGGTGGAAAAAAAGTATTTTTTCTTAACTGATTATGGATTTGAAGACACCCGAGTAGGTGACTTCTCCCAATCATCATTCAAAGAGAATAGAAGAAAAATATTATTGAATATCTAAGGATTAGGAATCAGTACTCTTCTAAAGGAAATAAGCCCTAATAGCGGACCTTTGATAAAAATGAAATTCGAGCTTGGAGCAATCCAGCACCGAAGTCAAAATCTTACCACTTGCATTAATAGCATATCGAGTAACGACTCATTATATTTGATACTAATGGCAAAATTATCCCATAGTACAGAAAGGAGCTTAATAATATAAGAAATAAATTTAATAAATAGCTACTATTCGTTAAAATAAATTATTTATATTAGATAAGTAACAGAAGTTGATAAGAAAAATGATGTATATTCGCCGTAGAAAAATTAATTTTAATTAATACTTTTTTTATATCTTATAATATATAATTTCTTTGAAGTCTTACTGTAAGAGAAATCTTCTTGAAGCCATAAAAAGAGTATAAACTTTAAGACTCTCCCAGTTGATGAAAAATCCTTAGACATTTTAAACGTGTCCCTATAATATATGGCAGAAACTAAAATGAAAAAATGAAAGCTGTTAGCGTATTGTAGCTATTATTTATGGCATACGGGATAATATCAAAACGATTGTCAAAAATTAAAGACAAAGAGAAAGAATAGAAAGGAATATATTTTTGGAAGTGACAATTAAAAAAATGGTAAAAAAAAATTTGTTTTGAGGTTTTCTTTGACGCTATGATCGGGCATCTGTATTATCATCCTATTATCATGCATGCCTATTAGAAAATAATTTCCAATAATTTGTGATTTGTCATGTTGCAGAGATATATATTAGGACTCCCGTTAGTTGGTTAACCTTTGCTCGCATATCTTTCTGTATTCATATTGTAGTTACACTTACCCTGCAGGAACGTATGCTGATTTTAATTTAATAATAAGTATCAGTGAGATGGAAATGGTTGTTGGGGATCATCCGGTTACGAAACAACCTGTCTTGTATGGAGTAAGTTTCTTCATTGGATGGGTGTAAACTCAACTCCACACCAATATTTTGCCCACATGGAGAAGAGATCCAACCACAACACCAGGAGCTTATTATTCCTATATCTTGGCTGCCCCTCCCGATTGGATTCTATAAGATATATTCCCTATTCCATTCATAAACATTCAAGCAAACCATCTCTTAATCAAATGTATACTCAAAATTTATTTTGTAAATGATAACATAGGAGGCTAATCAATGTAATAAAAAGAAAGAAAAGCAGCGACGCCTTTTAATAACATGTGTTCATAACTATTACTTTTATAAGTTACCATTATCTAATTTGACTGCATTCACATTATTCCATGAAATTTCAATAACATGCATTTATTAGTAGAATGCAACATCTACCAAGCTATTCGCCTATTCAAATTTGACAGTTTTGCACCTGCGGCGAGCTTCCTTATGATATGCCATGCACATCATTAAGTTATACCGCAAAACTGTCATTCTAGGAGCTTATGTCATTCTAGGAGTTCATAAGTGCAAATTATTATTAAGTATTGGCACTTATTTGAGTTATTACGAGAGATTATATATGCATTTTAACACACTTTTTTATATTTGTTATACAACTAGGAATTTTTCTGAGAAATAAAAATAATTGTGTATACAGTATTATTTTCTGGAGATTCCATATCTTTTTAATTTAATTTTTTTACTTGCCGGTCAATGTTATATTCTTTTTACTTTTCGAAATGCTGCCATATATAATTTTATTTTATCAGATAATGTTTATCTTTGTAAGGAAATGATCGCAAATTTATTATATTTGTTAAACAAAAAATTATTGAATGTAGTGGAAATTAATTATGAATAGAATGTTCGTCTTCTTACGTTTTTTATCTGTAAATCAAATACTTTAAATAAAATAAATTTCTTTTAAAATACTGCATTTTATTTTAAGCAGAATATTAATGAATGGTACTTAAAATGAAATTTTATTCCGGTAATTTTATGCATATTAAAATTGCTTTTATTAAAATTTAACTACTAGTGCACAGTAAAAATTTATATATTTTTTTCCAACATGAGTTGTTATTTCTGGTAATCAAATGAACAGATATTTATTAGAAGATGAATAATTGTTTTAGATATGAAAGTTAAGCTGCAAAAAAGAATAATTTTAAAAAGTTAGCACCAGTCATACAGGCAAGGAATGATCAGAGTCACGAAACTGGCATTCCTGTATGAATAACAGAATGGTATACATGATGTGATCTGATAATAGGGCATGCACTGAGCTGCATGATGAATTTATTTTGCTCTGAAGTTTTATTTAGAAATAGAGAAAAATCATCAATTTAAATAAAAGTTAAGAATCTATCGTTGATTCATTTACTTGAAACAAAATAGCTTTATATTTTTAATTAAAAGTACAAAAATGTTTTGCTTTAACAATAACATTAATTTTTTTTATATTATGGAAGTCATAAATTCGTTGTCAAGCGGCCTTATTTACAAATTTACTTAATTACATGGTCTTATTAAGATGTATTATATAATATTATTTTAACATACATTTTAAGTATTAAATTTTTTAGTAAATTAATAAAATTAAATTATTAGCACTTAAATCTTTTGTCAATCTGGAAAGTAACAAATTTTAATATTTTTAATGGCATACAATGAGAAAGATTTTTAATATTTATATTTTTATATTTTTTAATATTTTAATTTTTAATATTTTTAATATTTAGATTAATATTTATATTTTCAATATTTTTACATTTTTGATAACTTGCTTGTGGCAATAAATAATTAGACAATATTCGGGTTCAATGTACAGGGTACTTATAATTAAACTTCCCCTATAAACAGAATCCTACAACGCAAACGGGTGAACGGATTGCAACGAAATTTGGTATGTAGACTATACACGAGATGCGTTCAAGGAATTTTGAAAAAAAAAAAATAGTTCCAAAATGTCCCTAGAAGGCACCGGAAGAAACATTAATTTTATAACAATAAACGACCAAAACGGAATACCAAAACAATATTAACAATTCAGAACAAGAATTATGAGTAATGAAATGTCCTAACCGGCAAAAGCTGTCAGTTCTAGAAAAAATTGTCGAGATTTGCATGCTTACGAAGAAAAGGAAACTTTATGCAGAACAGGTTAGGGTAAGAAACGTTTGCAGCCGTTGTCATGTTTAATGTCGATGTTTCCGGCTGTGATGATGACGGTATCGTGTTGCGACGTTAATTAACTCAAAGAACTCCATAACGCTTCATGTGCAAAGCATCACAACTGATCAGTTAAGATCTGTTGTTGAACACACTGTCCATCGACTTGAACTTTTGCAGGTGAATGAGGGTGGTCACATGGAGCACCTTTCCCTACATTGTCCTGGACACGATTAACAACTGCTCCCCTTGGGTAATTTCGTCCTGCAAACTGAATTGTTTCTCTCTCTCTCTCTCAAACAGCGTACTGTTATTTTTTCCTTACCTTTACTTAATGTGGTTCGATGACAAGGTGATCAGAAACTAGTCAATAAATGTTAATATTGTTTCTGTATTCCGTTTTGGTCATTTATTGTGTAAAAATTAATGTGTTTACGGAAAGGGTGCCCTCTGGTGGACATTTTGGAACTTTTTTTTTAATTCCGTGAGCGCATCTCGTGTATAGTCTATGTACCGAATTTCGTTGCAATCCGTTCACCCGCTTGCGTTATTTGATGCTGTTTATAGGGGAAGTTTAATTATAACCATCCTGTATATAGAAAATATATTCTCTACATATAATATATTGCAGTTGTGACAAAAAGTGGTTTTGTAAACGGAAAGTAATTTAATAGAATTATAACATATTTTTTCCGTCTATTGATAGGTACTATATTCATTAATATAATACAAAATATAAAGTAAACAATTTTAGAAGTTACTCGTATTAAAAGAGGAAAAATATTGGACTGCAGATCCATATTATTATTTTTCGTAAATTTGGAATGCTGAAATTACTGAACCAGTTTAGGATGTAATGAATTGACAATACTCGTAATTTAAAGTGCCTTTGAGATTATTCCAAACCCTAGAAGTCATAAGCTTTACTAATGGGTATATTTTAAAATCTTTTATTTGAGAAATATGATTTTATTATATTCAGCCTTTCTCTTGGGTGCCTTTTATCGAGAAATTTCTTTAAAAAAATCATGAACAGTTTCTTGGCCGACATCTCAGTTTTCTGTAGCACAAGTTTCAATAATGACTTTCCTGAAATATTCAAAGGTATGATCCTTTTCTTATTGTATTTTTGCAACTCATCTGGCAAAATGTTTTCGTTTAATATCAGTGACTTAGGAAACTTTTGCAGTTGTCTCAAAGATCGAAATTCAGTACAATCGCCACCTAATATTCTGATTAACGTTTTGAGAAGAATTCTTTATGACTCGTAGGTACTGAAAAACAAAGAAATATGCAAGACACAAATTTAAAGTCAAAATAAAATTGCCAATTTTGCATCGTTAAGGTATAATGATTGCATCCTTCATTCTCAGAATATATTTATTTTTTAAATTTTTCTTGCAGTTGTATAATGAATATATTATTTTCTATAAATTTTGAAATTAGCTTCTTCTTTGCTATATTTGTTCTATTATAAGTGAATTTCGAAAGCTTTATTTTTGTCATTCTAAAGGAATTCATTTAATTAGTGATCATCATTTCTGATATCATTCCTGACTAGGGATTGCAATATCGGACCAAAAGTTCAATACCGGTACTCGGTATTTTTTAGATCTTAATACTGGGATACCGGTTTTAATGCCGGTGTAAGAATTTTAGAAAAAGAAAGAAAACACAGGTGTTCCTTTGTTTTATTTGCCAGTTTTATTGGAGAGTGTAAATATCAGAAAAAATAATTTGTAACTTATAAATTATAACAATATATAAAAAAATCACAAAAGGAACATCTTATTTATTTAAATCACAAAAAAGTGTAAATATCACTAATCAGTCTGTGGTAATATTACAAATTTTTAAAATGTAATCTTAAAAAACATAATGCATCAATTGTACTGTCTTGAAGCCTGGAACACAATTTTGTGCAAAAATTACCAACTGTCGAAAATGCTCTTTTGGTGGTACTGTTAGTAATTACGATATACTTTCTCCAAGTATTTATCTCTAAATCCCTCATCTTCAGATAAATCGATTTCTCATCGGATGGTTTTCAATATAGCTGATTTCTGGATTGTATTTTGGTTTGTTGAAATTTGTTTTATTTATCGCCAATTCTAGTTTTAGAGACAATCCCTTTTCATTCTCGACATTAGTGTCATCATAATCTTCGATAACTGTACCGAATTCTTCTGAATGTGGATAGGTTTGTGGGTAAAAATTTTTAAGAAAATTTACTATAAACTTGATCAGATTTGAATTGGTTAGTCTCCTTTTTTTCTTTTACATTTTCATTTTTAAAATCATTATAATTATGTAACTACTGTAAGACATTTTCTATTTCGGTATGCATTTCTTCTGTGCGAGTTTCCAATGTAATATATAATTCTTCAGCTAGTGATGTGTGCTGTTCTCTCAATGACTGCAACATGAAATTTATTTTTGCATTAGCTGTTAATAAAATAGAATCTTTCCGACATAATGCCTGAACAATTAGTTTTATTGTAAGTAGAACTGATACAGTTCTGGATATTAAGTCGAATTCACTATCAGAAAAATTAATTTGCAGGTTTAAGTCGATTATTGCTTTTTGGATTGGATTTCTCAGTTTCAAAAATCGTTCCATCATTAGGTGTAAACTGTTCCAACGTGTTTTAGAATCTAATATTAACATATATTCTGTTTTATTTTCAGTTAGTATATATTTTTGTAATATGGTATTATTCGTTGGGGAACGTTTAAATATCTTAACAATTTTTCGAACTTTATAAATTATAAGAAGCAATTCTTGATGGGGTAATATTTCATCCTCATTAGCAATATCGTCTTCAACAATTACATTGTCATTATCTTCATTTTCAATATCACTCTCACTCTCTTCAAAGTCGGAATCCGAAGTTTCTATATCCACAGTATTTGGATTCTTATGTTCTTTTTTTTTGGTATAATATATCTATTACCCCTAATTCAATTCCATGAGCATAGCACAGTTTCTGATTTGCACCAATCAACTTTCCAACTTTTTTCATAATCAGTCGTTATGGATAAAATATCTTCTTTCAGGGATAATCCATGTTTCGCTAATTTATATTTAAGCACTTCCACACATGTTTCGGCTGGCATACTTCCCCATACATGTGCAAGTCCTATATTCGATATTTTTTTTCTGAATGAATATTTATATTTAAATCTCGCCTATTTCTTACACTTGTCCATTCATCAAATGTAAGACTACATTTTTCACCATTTACTTTTAATTGTAACAGCTCGTGATTCAAAGAATTGCGAACACCGTTATTGTAGTTTATGACAGTTCTTCTTATAGTGTTTATTGATGTTGGTAAATTTTTAAAATCTCTGGCGGATAGTGATTTTCTTAGTTCAGTAGAAGTGTAAAACACTCGAAATGGCATACCATCTAATGCTATCATAGTTTCATCCAAATTAAAAAGTTTTTTATTTCAAAATAATCTAAACTTCCTGATGGCTTGGGCATAGAAACTGTACTTAAATTTGTATCTTCATCGCAATTAGATTATTTCCTCTTTACCAATTTTGTATCATGTTTCGTTTTTAAATGTGTATAGAGTCCACTTGTACTTCCTCCGTTCCCTTTAATAACTCTTCAACATTTTTTTACATTGCGCCACCACATTCTTTTCATTATATAAATAATGAAATCAAACCGAAGTATTGTCAACTGATTTTTTATGTTCTTTAAAGTTATTCCTATTTATTACTATGTGTTATTATTTATGAGTATATATATAATAAATCTGAAAAAATATTTTGATCCCTACAGTATGATATGTAAATAGAATGTCAATAACAAACTCACCAATTTAGAAAATATCGAAATATTACGCACTTTCTTCACAACTACAATCTTGTTTTCACAGATAAGAATATCAGACTATACGCATCCCGCGCGTGTGCAGTATTGCTCAGAGCTGTAATCGGATAGTTTTGACCCTCAACATTTCTACGATTCCATCTCATTAAAAGGAGTAAAACGCGGAACGATAAGCGCATTTCCGATATTCACCTTTGACCTTGGATTTCCCTTATTAGATACTTTTTTGTTCAATTTTTTTTTCACATGTATGTAAGTGCTATCACGTGAACATATAGTGGAGACAATTTTAAAAATTTCTAGTAAATATCGAAAAAACGGCATTTAAACTTGTGAATACCGGTATTGCAAAATTCTACAAATGGCTCGAAATATCGGTATTCGGTATCCCGGTATACCGGTATTGCAATCCCTAATCCTGGCAAGATACAAATAAAAATGATAATTAAAAATTTTTAAAAAATGATATAGATTAAATTTGGCATCTTTAGTGTAGGTAACTGTTAAATTTGCAGCCGACTTCCTCAAGGTGCTGACCATCTGTTGATCTGTACTTTTGTGCACGTAAACTCGGTAATTCAAAAACTTCTGAAATTAGGTGTGAGGGATGGATTCACAGTTTTATCATATAACTGTGATACATATCAAATTTTGAACCAAACGTGTCAAAAAGTTCATTGTCTTCAATGTGCATTTTCAAGTGCATTTAAATGCATTGACTCAAAAGCGCAAATTCTTAAATAAATGAAGATTCGTATGTAAATTCTGTAACTACAATCGTAATTCTAGATGAAATTTTAGTTTCATTGAGTAAGAAAAAAGATGTCCCAAAATACATGTTCAATTTTCTGTTATTTGTATATTAACTAGATGTAAGTGATTAATCTCCAAAATATTGCCAAAAATCGCAGACTAAATTTAATAAAAAGACTAGATTCCCTTGAAGGATTGATATTTCGTAATTATTGTTAGGCTGAAGTGTTGTATTATATTCTGAAACACACGGTACTCATATATGAAAATAGAAACCTGAGCATTCGTGAACGTTATGGTCCTGCCCAAAGTCAACTTTTGTGCGTGGTGTGTGTGAAGGAAGGAGGATAACATCTTATTAGAAAGTATGGGAGAACGTTTCGAGGGAGCCACTCTTGCTGTATTCACCTTTTAAATTCATATAAAATGAAATATTAAATAAACACTGCATTTGAAAGTCAATTGAATTTTATCAATGCATGAGTATATAATAGCAATAATCTGAAAGGGGAAAACTCTTGATTATTCATAAGAAACAGATACGCCATCCCACATATTTATGGTTGGGTTTTGGGGAAAAGAGACGCCCAAATTGTGATTGACTTAAGTGTTATACTAGACGAAATAAAATTAATGAGAGAACGAGCGTCAAATAATAATTTTCCTCTGATATTTCTGGAAAACAAGAAACGCGTGTTGGGATTTTGTGAAAAGAAATGCATGTTCATGCCCATAATGGGATTGACTTAAATGTTATATTAGACGAAACAAAATGAATGATACAATGAGCTGCAAATGATAATTTTCCAATGATAACTTAATATTACATAAATTCATTAATTTCATAATTTACATAAAAATTATAAACATTATAAATACTAAGACAGACATATTTTATCGATTCAAAATTATATATTGCACATCTTATCCTGCTATTAAAAGATTTATTTGGATGTTTTATTAAAGAATTCATTTTATGATTTTATTGGTAAGAGTAGATTGTATAAAGATTTAAAATAAAAATATTTTAATAAAAAAAGATGAATTATCGATACATTATGCTTAAAGCACAATTAAAATATAGAAAAATGCTGCAAAATAATAAATGGAGAAGAAAATAAGAAAAAAGAATGTATTATTAATTTTACTTAAATATCAGTTTCAAACAATTCTTTTCAAATATATTTGACAGTATAAACCTTTTTTTTACATCGTTTTCATTATATGTATCAGGTAAATAACATTTCTCTAAACTTCTTTCATAGAAATACTTAACAAATCTTGAAACATGTTTCCAAAAATACACACGACACACTTGGATATATATCAAACGGCAGTAGTTCAAGAAGTTTGTCCACCGAAGAAATGAATTCCGTATCAATGCTTCGAGATCATTTCTCTTTCATGAAACGTCTTCACAAGATCCTGCGAAGTACGTGATTACTGGAAATAGTTCTTCACTCTCTTATCAGCAAAGAACTAGAAGAAGGTTTACTGAAAAAGAACTGAATATCAAACACTGTTAAAATCATTCATCCCTTCTCAATATCAGTTAGGGTTCTAAAGCGGAAGTAATTACACAATATTACGTCTTTAAAAGTAAAAAAAAAATTTAAAAAAAACCTCATTTATTTAACCAACGCCCTTTCTCTCAAATGAATACTTCCTCTCTTGTATTGGTGATAATGTTCTTCGATTAAAAGTTAGGATTTGTTTTCTTTTAGTCGTAAAAGAAATTAGCCTGATATCGTGAAGTAAATCCCCAGCACGTATTTAAATCTAAGTCTAATAACTCAGTATTTTAAATCAAGCTCTGACTCATTTGGTTTGCTGCCACATTTTTAAAGCTGAGCAGCGAAATGTCATTTTTCAATGTGTGTCATCTAATTAGCTATTTAAGTTATGCAATGATTTTCATACGCTGATAATATTCATAGATAATTCTCCTCCGACAGTTAAAAGGGGTTTTTTTTGTCATTTCAAACCCATGTCCTTCTCTTGAATGTTTATAAAATGTTGATATTCATTTTTGAAGACATAAACTGAACTTTGAACTTCATATTAAAGATTTATAATGGTAAATAAAACATGCAAAATACATAAAAGTAATAATCATCCCTGTAAGTAATCAAGGTTTTATTTAAAAAAGGCGAACTATTTAAGCATAACGTGTTCTTATCCTGAATGAAGAAACATAATGGATTAAATAATTGCTCACAGAAATAGATCATATCTGTTTTGATTTATAAAATAGCTATCATTTCAGTAATCATGACTATAGAAAAATGACAGCCTGTACAAATGAAGGCAAAAATGTAAAAAAAAACTATATTAGCATAACGCTTATTTAATACTAATAAAGTACAAAATTGGAAACGCTGATATGTACCATAAAATATAGGAAAAGGATTCTTACGTGAAAAAAGAATACGTATCTCACTTAGAAGAACTGTTCTCTATGAGTTTAGGAACGATTCCTAAGCGAGATAGACATGAGTGCATAGTGAGCATGAAATTATTCCGATGATCTTGCATTGCGCAATCCCAATCTTCAATCAATATTATCCACTCGAGCACTGGCACATCAGTTTATTAATCGCTTGTGGATTGGGTAGACGTATCATTGTTAGAAGGATGAATAAATCCCCGAAGAATGTCAAGAGAACTTTATAAAAAAATAAAAATATTCATTTTGTTCTGCATTTGAAATGAAATATTTTTTTATGCAATCGAAATATTTTTTAGCTAAAGTCAAAGCAAAAAGCATTTCTCACAGAATGAAAAGAAAAGTAAACTTATTTATAAATAAGTAAGTTAAAATAAGTATTTGAACCTGCAATCTTTTTTTTTATAAAAAAGTTTTCACTTTTTTCCCACTTTTCAGTAGTTTAAATCACTATTTTGAGAATGCTTCTCAATTCTGTAACGTGAATAACTTTCTCAAAATTTTCCTTTATGTAATTCTGAAATCTCTATTATTAAATTGTATTCCGCGCTTGTTCGAATGCAATCTAGTTTCTCTTTCAATTGCAAATGTAATTAAATTAACATTTCAAGTTTTTATTAATGATAAACATTTAAAATTGTTATATATTGCTTAGTAAACACGTGTCATAAATTTGAAGAATTTCTAGAAATAGTTTACAAAATTCATATATTTTGATGTGTGGCATTCTAGTGAGCAGTCCTATTTAATAATGTAGTCATAATTGTTTTGTTATAGGAAAAGAAATGTTGAATACTTTTTACGATTTTATTGATTTGGGTCGGTAGCGTTTCATTATCAGACTTCATTGGAAATTTGCCTTTCTGTATAAATCTAACTGGTCTCTGAAAATAAAATTCGAGTTTTTTTCAGTCATGTCACTCAAACTATCTACCTAGAAAATGGCTGAAACTTGGAACTGAAGTCTTTCTCTTTTCAATTTTCTGCTGATTTTTTTTTTCCCTCAGTTAAACAACTATCTTTTTTTTTATTATTGTTAATTCTTTCCAGAAAACATCAAAGCGTTCTTATTATGCTTACTTACAAATTCGACAACATTATGTCATCTAAATAGAAAGGAAATTTTCTTTGAAACGTTTTTTGAGTAATTTTGTTACTTAATCAAGTTCATTCTTCTTTGAAACCAAAGCACTAAGAGTAAACTATTCAGCAGTGTTGCAGAAATGCTCACATTAGCAACTTGCGAATCCAATGACCTGCTGGGGACAGCCAGCACAGGGGCATTATTTTGAACATGACTTAGAATTATCTCATCATTCTTCAAATTGCCCTGCGAAGGTAGAAAAAAAAGAAACAAAGCTTGCTCAATATCATATTTTTTTTGTAAAAATCATGTAAATATTTTTATTTTTTAATATTTTTTTCAGTCGAAATAAAGGGCACACAAATTTTGGAAAGCTTTGCACCCACTTCACGTAATGTAATTACCATTAATAAAAAAAACTTAATAATAAAATTATATTTAATGATTTTTCGTCTTCATACAAAAGAGAAATAAAAATCTATCTTAAAATATACTAAAATTTATTGAGTTCCTTACATGCCCACGCCGATGCATAAAAGAAGCCCCCATTGTAATATTTATTTTCTGCGAAGATAAATGAGGCTATTTCTTGAAAGAAGATGACCCCCTGGGACTTGTCTCTACCTGTATAAAAAGATGGATAGAATAATGAGGCAGACTTCCACATCCTCAGAGGGATTTCTCTTATAACAAAGTGCGCATTGCAGGTCCCGTTGTCCCGCTATGAGCATAACGATATTTATTTTCCTAGTTAATGAATGATGATGCTCATTATTTGCGCTTCTATTTTCACATAGTCCAATAACAATTAAAGTACCTTCTGTTTTTCTGGGAAAACCAATAAAATTGCAATCTAGCATAATTTTTAATAATATTTATAGAATTTGATATATTTACCATTATAACCTCCACAGATTATATAATAACCTCCATTATACCCATCCAGAGTGTTTTCAAGAATATATTAAATTGTGTTTCATTGGGAGATATTTGTGCAGATATCTTTTAAGAGATTTCTGGATGACAATACTTGGGACTTAGGATAAAAGTTAGGAAGTTGTTCTTAATGCGATTAATATTTTAATCAATATAATGGTTAAAATATTAAAAGAAGTAACTGCAAAGAATTTTCCTATAGAAAAGATACTAGTTCACAAGATGTACTATATTATTAAATTATTTTATTTATAGGAGTTATAAATTTTACATTTATTTACGTTACATCCTCAACATTAATTTTGTAATTCTGAGAAATCTGAAATTCACTGGAAGGATTTAAACATTGCACCATAAATTATAAATACGAAGGACTGAATGTGGTTTTCAAAATTAATTATGTTAATTTGATCTAAATACTCATTTAATAGAATCTACATATAAATTGATTGTAATTATGTTTATTTTTCAGTTTCTGAGTGAGCAAATATATGTAATATTATTTATAAGAGAGAGAATATGATTTGTAATCCTATAATATTCAAAACTGATGCATAAAACTGACATACTTGCATTAGTACAATGAAGTTTTAATTTGCAATTTCTAATAATAACTATAACATAATGTTGTATTATATCCAATCAAATTTGGGAGCTATCATTGGTTCAATTAAAAGTATTTGATTCCTTTTCATTTTGTATAAATGCGAGAAACCTTTAATAAAATTTAAAATTGAATAGTTTAAATAAATTCTTAAGGAAAGGATGATTTTGTTAATTACTTGAAAGTGAAACGATTTCAAAATCAGAAGATGAATGACAAAACAGAATCTATGTTCGATACCTTCAATCTTATAATCAAGAAATATTTTTAGTAATATTTAAAACTTTTATATTATGTTGAAATAAGTAAACTATATCGTTATGATTTGTCATGATATATTTAAATATGTAAGTATTATGTTACAAATTTTTGCAATAAAATAATAAAAGCTATCAGTGTATGAAAATATAAAATGCCTGTGAGAATGTCTAATCCTGCATTTCAAAATAGCCTTTGAAAAAGAAGCAAATTGGTATTCTTTGTTTGTTTTGGTAACCAACTTTATTTGTTCTGCATTAGATAATGTAAGCAGGTTACAAATATTCACCTGAAAATATCGCAAATAATATCTATGTTTCATGGCAGAAAACCGTAGGAATTGTCTTGTTTCTTAACACTACGATGATAAAATACATTATATAGGCAAAAGTTTGAAAAATGTTCGAATCTTGATTCCCGCTGTCATGAAATAAAACTTCAAATTCTACAAGTTTGGAATCAGAATATATTTTCTCCAATCTAGATTAAACAGACTGTATAAAAAATTCAGTCCGTATTTTTTATACATTACTGTATAAAAAATCGAGTAAGTGTTTTTATATGTCTTGCAAGATCAATATTTTAATGTAAGATTATATTTGTTGATTCAAGCAATACCGACAGTCAGTCAACCGATGCACTTGTCAAGATTATTTTTGACTTTCCTCACAGTTGCAGTTTATTGAAGATATAAAAATATTTTTTTTTCTCTTGGATAGCTCTAAAACATTTTTATGCCCATCGAAATTCTTAATAAAAAGCAATTGGTTTTGAAAATACTAAGCGATGTTATTAAATTTGGAAAAACGTATTGATCGCAATAGAAATGTCTTAAAAATGCTTATAGAAAGTTATGAATATTATTTTTTTACATTTTAGTTTTCATGCTATCATTTCACATATTGCATTTCACTTCAAAGCACTAAAGCTTATTTATAATTTAATATTTCCTTTATTGGAAGTATATATTAAAAGAGAAGACTCACGTGATCTGTGTTTGCATAATTTTTTGAATATTCTCTGAAAGAAGGATTTTAGAATATCAGACAGGAAGTTTCCCTCCTTATTAGTAGATTTATGACTTCGAAGAGCTGCAATAAGATAATCTGCAATAATTACATTTAAGCTACAGTTACAATAATGAAATATAATTTTAACATTTACAGGATTTTTTCACAGATTTCCAATTTCTTGGCGGGGGGGGGACTTCAAAAATGGAGATGTGAAGCTTCCGACATGGTGGTTGGTTCTTTGCTCTCTGGTGGCTCTGGTGGGTGGATGTAGAATTGATATGGTGATGGCTACCCCTTACAGATGACAGAGCTCCTGCGGCAAGGACTGTACCGTGGCCCGTGAAGTCCCTTAGTTGTCACAGATAGTACCTCTCAGTGCTGTCTCGGTGCTCTGGCCATTCAGAGTAATCTGAATGCATGGCGAAATAGCCTTTTGCTATTTTCTGTTTCTTAAATAAATCATTTCATTTAAGCACAATATGAATCTCACGCACTCTGAACCTAAATGAAACATTTATGAATCTTTTATTTACTTAAAGAAATTTCCATGTTTTTACAATTTATATAAATTGAATTCATCAGTTATAAATAATTTCATGCATTTCTTATGTTTAATCTAAGAAGAAGAAGAAGGAATGCTAATTTTCGAAATCTGCTTTCATTTTTTTTCCCTACAAAATTTCCTTTTCCTTCTCTTTGACTAAGAGTTTATGTTGAATTAAAATTATTCTATCACCCAGGATAGTTTTGTTTCGTTTAGTTAAACATCTAAATTCGAATATTTTAGAGATACACTTTTGAACCACATCTCAGTCTGAAATAGTTTTGAATTTCAGATCTAGCCTTATGAACAGTATGTTGTCAAAAAAAGAAAACAATTCTCAAAGTTCATTTACAATTCAATTCAAAAGACAGAACATTAATAGAAATTTTACAAATTATCATGACTATGTATCAAATTACTATTATTGTATAAATTGAGTTGTATTATGTTAATATGTCCTGAAGTGCATTATTGTTGGTGCCATCCAGCCTCTTCCCATAAAGGAAATAATATATATATTTTTTGTTTTCTTCTTATATTTTTAGGGTGCATTGCGAAGTCTTATAACAAACACTGTGTGTAAATCACTACCTTATCTCTTTAACATCCGATGTTTTAATATTTAAAAAAACTATTTATTTCAAAAGGCAATAGAATCTGGATTAACGAGTTTCACTCGTTCTCGAATCTTACACGTAAGGCAAAATATTCGTTAAGGGAAAACAATATTATTTTCCGTAGGAATACATGCACAGTTGGACAATGCGTTCCATTCTGAAAAAAGAGTACTCATACAAATAAATACTAATGCGATTTATATTTCGAATATTTTTACAAGATTTCTTTTATAAGAATCATTTTTTACAAGAAAATTTCTGAAGACATTTGTTTTTGACCACGCTTAAAAATTGAGTGAAAATGAGAAACAACTTTATGGTTCAATGAATTTGCAGAGAGCATTGCTTTTGTCTTCTTAGGGCGATGCTTTACAGCACACATTTCAATGAATTCCCATGCTTTCGGCATTTCCCTTATTTCTCTGAAAAGTTGTTGCTTTATTGTTTTAATTGATTCATCGTCTCCTGATCAAATCTTCCCCGCAGGTTTTTGACACAGAATGAAATTCCATTTGGAAGTTTTTGCAATTTTCCTTTCTCCAGGTTATCGATGTTGTTGCTATCCATCTTAAACAACCACATCTTGACACAATCCAAATCTTGGCACAAAGGTACGATCCCATTGATTAAAATTCCAAAAGTATTTGCTCAAGTCCCTTGGAGTCACATTCGGCAATGTTATCCGGCCAAAACTTTTTCAATGTAGTTAATGTTTTCTTGATATAAATGATATAAATGTTTTCTTGAATTTTTTAAACTTTAGTACACGACTTCGTTAGGATCTTAAAAATAGGATTTAGGAATTGTATTTGCAATATTTTTAAAAATTGTAACTTCCGAATGAGGTGAGGCATATTAGTGTCCTGGTGCGAAAAAATATATATATTATTGAATTAAAAACTTTCAACAGATGTTCTCATATTGTTTTCAAATATTAACGTCATTTTAGCGCATAGTACATACACATAGTTAGAACTTATTTTTCAATCCTAAATGTTATGTTCATTTTCATTATGAATGAATTTTCAATGCAGATTCTGAGAGTTTTGATATTTGACTTAAGATTATGAATGGTAAATGTGGGTTATATACGGTATAAAATAATCTAAGATTTTTTGGAATTTGCTGCTGTTGTTTTACGATACTCAATTTAATTAAATTTTCTGAAATTCCTACAATATTTTTATATATTTTACAAAAATATTCTGTTGATTTACTCTTTCATTAACTGCCAGAGAGTTTAAAAGGTTAATAAAACGAAACAAAAACATTCTGAGTTCTATAAGCTTCGCTGTGTCATTAAGATTTTTGAGAAACCAGAGTACATTTTCAAAGGTTTATTTTAAATTGAATTATATTAAAAGGTTCACTCTATTACTGTTTAACTAAATTATTTTTAATGCCTAACAATGCATTATTTTTAATTTTGCATACTATTGTGTTTATGTGTACTCACGCTTCTGTGTTGGTATTGTGCTTGTGTGTGTTTTGTATATGGTTTAGATGTATAGATATATGTATGGTTTAGAATCTAGTAATTCTGAAATTCTTTGCTGTTCCATTTTTATGTTTTTTTCAAATTTGCTTAACGACTTATATTCCTTGAATGTTTTTGGCTCATGCACCCTTAAAATGCAGCCAATCTCTGCGGTGTACTTACTTTAAACAAATAAATAAATAAATTTGTACAAATAGTTTCTCCAGTTAGTAGTGGAAGAAGTTAGAAGTTTCTTCCATTTCTTTAGTGTGTTTATTCTTTTCTTGTGGTAAAATATTTACATTTCAGATTCTTATTCCAAAATATCTAGCTAATACCAAACAGTATAGCTGAGCTTAACTCATATATACGTTTCCTTATTCTATGTGTACAAAGAAAAAGTATTAAAAACTCAACCTAAGGACTTCGATGAATCTCTGCGTTTCAAATGTTCAACATTCCCAAACTAGTAGGAGTAGTTTCCAAACTCAAACTCTCCAGCACAATCTCTTATAAAAGCCCAGTGAATGATTTGCTTGGTAATAGCGTTCAATTATTACGAACTATTAACCTTAACCGCGCATTTAGCATTTTCAGTGAAACTGTGATGGGATCATTGTCAAGAGTTTGGCGATTATTCCCCGGCATGCGATTATCCGAATATCAAATTTTTATTTTAGAAGCGTTTTTCTCAATCAATTGAAAAACAATGATGCAGAATTAGAATTGTTATGACAAAATCGCACACCAAATTTAATATATTCTAGTCATTGCGAGTTTAAGAAGTGGATTTACATCTTGCCGAAAGTGCAGACCGACAAACGATCGATTTCTTGTTAGATTTGGCTCAAAATTTAAAGATGTTTATGTTACAGATATTAATTTCATTCATCTAGCTTTCTTCGTTTGTAGTGATCGTATTCACTTTTATTCTAACATTCGGGAAGGCAGACTTCTTCTGAGCGCAGTTTGCTCAAAATCCGATAGAAATCGATAAATGTGATCTGAAAACTGGATACTGAATTTCATATATCTAGCTGAAAGCGCTTTTGAATGATCTTTGTTATAGATAGACTTAATGCCAAGAAATTTTTTTTGTTTTGTTTCTTAACTTAAGGAGGTCTAAAACTGAGGAATTCGTCACCATTTCGAGTTGGAATTTTTGGAAGAATACAATAATTTCTTTATACTTCCTATACGAGAAAATAAAAAGAAACATACATGAAAACATAGATCCGAGACATATATGTCTGTATATGAGCATGCGTATGAAACATATATCTGAAATCAAACATATATACCCGTTTATAGTTTTACCTATCTGAGGATATCAAAAATCAAAAATGATAGATTCAAACTAATTTTAGTGTCCATTCAAAAATTTCAATTCTTTCCAACTTTTAATCGATATCCCTTACGGTCATTCTGGACTCAATTGCTCAAAAATGTAACACAGTATATATATAAAATTTATGTCATTATTTTATGAACTATAATTGCACATCTATATCACATTTTGAGCAACATTTATCTTCGGGTTTACGAATTGTCAATCCATCTATACTTGTTTATATTGTCATGATAATTCAAAAAGGATAAATGACAAAAATGAGCTAAATGGATTCACTTTATTACACGGGAACGGGAGAAAATGAAACAGCGCATATACCGTGAAATGAAAGCAGGAAGGAGAATCCTACTTGAATGTCCTGGAAAGAACTTTTTAAAACTTCATTTTAGCATTGAGAGATTCGCGTGATTGAATGTTATGATGGATTAATCTGAATATCATAACTTTAAAAATTGTTACAAATTGTGAATAACTAACAATTACATTCAAAAATTACTAAAAATGGGGAAATTGATTCTACAAAAACGAAATGAATATGGTTAAAAAGCCATTTATTGAGTTAAGATGATGCAAAGATCATTTTTAGAGATAATATTTTTGAAAATAGTGTCATCCATTTCCATTAGTAAGTCCAGAGGATGACGATGAAGCCGATTTTTGAGCCCGATCAAGTTATTGCTTGATGACTATTTCTTGATTTCTTTTACATCTTTCTTTCCTATAAATAAAGAGAGTTTTTGGTTAATCTTATCTAGAGCATTTTTAATGTTCATTGATTAGCAAAGCGTTGAATTAGAAACTGTAGAAACGTTGGATGAAGTAGTTTGAAATGTGATTTGTTTACATTTGACTTGTATCATTCAACAGTATTTAATAAGAGCTATTTATGTGCCACGTACTTTAACGTTTTGTACATTTATGGATGATTAAACGTTTACAAAAAATGTATCATTTTGAATTAAATCCATGAGAATAAAAAATTAAAATTTCTCCATCTGTTGTATTTAATCCATCCTATTTCTTAATTGAATAGAAGATAAGAAATGAGCCCTAGATTTTGCTCTTGACATCCTTTAATATTATATGAAGTTTCGAATGGTCATTTCCGAATTGATAGACAATCGGTCACTCTCCATGTCCAGATCGATTCCAAAACACATGCTTCGGTCTTTTACGTTTCTTCATTCAAAATATTTTTTAACTTGCGTTAAATACTTCGATTTATATAGATTTAAAAAAAATTCACTGCAACTTTAAAGCGATAGAAAAAAACCATATTAATGCTTACAGTAATGCTTCGTTATAAATATAAAAAAAAATGTTTTAAAAATCCATTCTTTTACAATTATTTAAATGACGAAGCCAGTTTGAAATCATTATGCATTATTTCACGAGATTATGTGTGACATTTCCCTTAAAATCTGTCAAATTTTCATTTTAGTGAGTTTCAATTCCCCATACTTTAAATCTTTTTAAGCAATGGTCTTTCGCGAAAAGTTTCACTAGCACAACTTTCCTCTCGAAGTATTCCAACGCGTTCTTTAAAGCAGGCTTTGCTGCGGAGGGAATATTATCGGCAAGATAAATTCAATTTAATTCGTTCGAAATTCCTAGAGCGAATCATTCTGAAGGGGATGACATTCCTCGTTTTGAGTTGCTGGTAGAAATTGTTTAGTTATCCAGTTATACAGTTGCTTTTTTCCCAAGAGTAGTTGTCATGATATGAAAAGAAAATTATTACTTTCTGTGACATTTTAGTTATTTTAATAGATAATATTGTTGTTTTTTCTATTTTGAATGGAATGCATTTGTTTTAAAACCTTTTGCAAGAAATAATATTTCTTGTTTTAAGAAAACACTAGTTATAAAGTTAAATGAGTCACAGATAAAGTTAATGAGTCACAGAGAGATGAGAGTTAGTTCAGTGAATTTCATACCGATAAAATTATTCGTGTGGCTGGTAGAATCACACACGATTGTGAGACATGTTACTTTTTACTACTATTTATTTAAGCTCGATTGTGAAAAACAGTTATGGATCATTTAGTCTTGATTCATTTATAGAAAGAGAATATTAAAACTCAAATGAAGCGAAATAATGCGACTGTTTCATTTTAAAAAAAAATTCTTATTTGTGTTCTATTGGAATCCTAAAAATCAAAAATATCTTTAAATATTAATGCTTATTTCAAACTAATTTCAATTATATTAATTTACAATATATTGTTTGAATTCTATATCGTTATTCATCGGTATTTTATTTTAATTGTCGAATTTCTAACATATTTTCTACGAAAAGCATCATAAAACTTTGAATAATTTTCTGCATTAAAAAAATGGAATCTTTATAACTTTATTTTCTTGCATTTCTGAATGGATTTGTTCCATTAATTTTTACCAAATAAATATGATGACCCATTGGCATTGGAAAAAATTCAGTGGCGTAATAAATCTGCACACCTATTTTCATGTTATTTAATGAAAGAAATTTTCTATACAACTTAGATTTTTAAAGACCTATACTCGGTATTCATTCTTCATATCACGAATAGTAATTTTCATGCTATGGAAGTTTCTCCGATTAATATCTTAAAAATATTACATGATCTTTCATTTGACAAAATTTTAATGAAAAAACGTTAATATAAGAAAGGCATAGAAACTATTAAAGGCAATAAGAGTAGAAGATATTAAGTAAACGAAAGTTTTCTCGTAATAAATTTTACAAAGGACGATTCTAGACTTTTATAGTTTAGAATATACCTTAAAGTCAAAAAAATACGCAAACAATTTTCTATCATTTCTTTCATATCGTCTTTGTAACATAACTATTCTTCATAACTTTGTAACATATACTATTCTTCATTTAAAATGAATCATGTATGCATTCATTTTTTTGCACATACAGCATTTCTCTGAAGGTGTGTTGTTCCGAATTTCCAAAGAATGTTTGTCAGTGTTCATTAGATCTTCTTCATGTAACTTTTCAAACTTACATTAATGCTCATCAATGCTTGTATGAAGTGTGTTTTTATTGAACGTGATATCAGCAATAACAAACACACGCACACGCACGCACACGCACACACACAAACACACACACAGAGAGAGAGAGAGAGAGAAATAAATAAAGAATACAAAAATTCAAATAATTATCCTATACAAAAATGCAAATAATTAATTCAATCTTCTAGATGTCTAAAATCTTCTTTCATAACCAATAATACTCCAAGATATATTTGAAGCATATTGAATGTCTGTATCCGTACCATTTGAATTACAATCCTATTAACTAGAGTAAAGTCTATTTTAATATTGTACTACATAGGTTTTGTTTAGTTATATTAACGTTAAGTTTAAAAGTAAAGGTGGAACGGATCTCGTCATTTTGCACCTAGTCAGATGACGAGGAGGTGCCTGAGCTGGCGCATTGTCAAACAATAGTACCATCGATAAACAATAGTGCCATTGACAAATAAAAAGAGCTTATTGGCAGACTATCTTTGGCGAAAAAGCGCTTAATGCGGTTAATACAAAAATACCAGAATACTGAATGTCTATTTTGGATGCCTTTACCCGAACCAATTGACATCAAAATTTCATTGTTGTCGCCATTACACATAATTTTATTTATAATCGTATTATTTAATTTTTGAATTCACTTGCTTTAAAATGTATAGAAAGACAGACAGTCATGGTTCTAAATTGTTTCCATATTTGATATATAACTACACAACAGATGCTTATTGTTTGCATTAAATTTTATCAATTCAGTTCTGCTAGCTTTGTAGATATCGTGTTAACTTCTCGAACATCCGTTACAAATATACTTCATGTGAACGAATTT
Source organism: Argiope aurantia (assembly GCA_026543865.1). Taxonomy (NCBI): domain Eukaryota; kingdom Metazoa; phylum Arthropoda; class Arachnida; order Araneae; family Araneidae; genus Argiope; species Argiope aurantia. The sequence continues at coordinate 148,576 of JAPMOR010043682.1, forward strand.
CGTTCAAAATTTGATATAAATTGGGAAGTTTGATGTAAAGAGTATACACTAAATTTCATTTGTTTAGATCAAGGCATGTTTCAGTTATTGTGTTCACAGGAAGACATAAATTCAAAGTATGTGTTTCGGCCTTGGAGAGATTTAAACTATGAAGATTCCTCAAAACATCGATCCACAGACTCTTTTGACGATGACAATTCTATCTTGTTGTATACTTCGCATACAAGAAATGAAAGAACTCATTTATGTCTGACCATCTTTGTAAATCAAGTTTTCTCTTTTTAAAGCAAGAATTTAAAAAATACTGTAACATTGACATACTGTCGATTGTATTCAGTTTAACATTTAATCAAATTTACTCGGTGACAACGTATCTTTGAAAATACTCTAGCCAGCCAGGGAAAATCTTTAACACTTTTTCAATAGATTCAAGCTTTCGAATTTAAATTTTATCTGGAAGTAACCCCGTTCAATAACCCTTTGAATTAAAATCCTGCAAAAGGATTTTTCCAATAAAAATAAAAGCCAAGCTTTTATACATCTTGGTGGCGTCTACACATCTCTTTAGCTGTTTTCTTTTGTACGTAAACGCAGCTTTTAAGTTAAAATCCCTCTCTATAAAATTCCGTGATACGGGATTTTTTTTCAATGCTCATTTTAGGCCTTTGCACGCAGAAGTTATTTTTGAACAATCTTGCAACGACAAGTGAGTCCAGTCTTCAGTTTTTTTTTCTGTTTCTTCTGCTTACTTCTTCAAGTTTAATTGTGGATCTTCCACTGTGATATGGTTAATAAATATATATAGAAAGTACTGATTGCTTAGAGAAGAGGGACTCTGTTTTAATATGAAATGAAAGCAGCTTAAATAATGTATCATAGTAGAATTTCATTAGTTTAATCTTTTCTAATTGAAACTGCAAATGCTAAACGAATAAAATTTTCTTTTTTAATCCTGGAATATACACTATAAAATAGAATAGAATCTTATTGAACCAATAAGATTCTTCTTATATCCTGACGTTATCAGTGACAGTAAAACTTACTGTGTAGTATAAAGCTCCAGGACACTGCAGCGCTCGTTATCATACAGTAGTAAAAAAGGAGGTGAATTAAATTTTCAATATTTTTATTGAGCAGAATATAAATAAAATATGACTTCATGATTGAATGATTGAATTTTCTCCATGGATGCTCTTTCATTCATTTCGGATTGTGTCAAAAGATATCTTTTGATGTGCGCCTTGAGTCGACATAAATAATTGCTTAGTTGGCATGTTAATTGCTCTTTACTAACATGATCGGCCATCGAAAGAGATAGCAAATATCATTTGAAGAAATACGAGGGGGTGTAGAGATACTTTTATATTTCAACATGTTTTTACTGTTTTTAAAAAAAATCCTTTTAACCTTTCCAAATCTAAAGATTGATATCTAATAATATCACGTAACATTTCATTTATATATTTAGATCGTATTGGATCGTATATTATTATTTGGATCGTATTTTATAACACTAAAGGTTTTTGTGAGCCCGTCCTTTCATCTAAGTAAATTAGCTAAAAAACAAACGGATGACGTAAAGGTTACACTGTACGGATGATACGAAATCCCTATAAAATAGGATTTCAAAATAAGATATTTGTCTCCCATTTGTACCGTTAAATAATCTCTGTTTTAAAGTAGGTGTAAAATATTTTTCGCCGAACAGTCATTTGTATTTGGGGTATAGCTGTTGAATGTGTGAAGAAAACTTGTCTGCTCAAAACTGGACTGTTTTCAAACAAACAGTTCTACTATTCATTATGTTGGGATGGTGATTTGGTCACATTCTGCAGTTATTGCGTTATTGTACTTTGATTTTTTTTCTCTTCCTAGAGAAGAAATAACTCCATTTCTTACATAGTATAAAAATCTACTGTTAAACTTGTTAACTTCTTCTGCAAAACTTCTGCAAAATTTACAAAATGATAAAATCAGTTAAAGATGTGCATAAATATATATTTCCTTGCCACATATGAGATATTTAATCTACGCACCAGAAGAGAAATGCATGCGACTCACGCGTAGGTCGAAAAAAAATTTACTCACATAACTGCCAAAGTATGAAATTTCTTTCAGAAATGATTTGATTTCTTTCAATGTCTGTTGGGGCGACTAAAACCGATGAACGTAATACATGTTCAAGAAGATTCGATTAAAAGCATTTACATTTCAGAATGATAATTCGTTTTCATATGTATTAAGGAATTAGGGCATTTTCTAATTAAATTTTGTCAAAGTAAACAATCTTTAAATGTATAAAATTGCAATTTTAATGAATAGACGCGTAGGTCGATTCATTAAAATTTAATTATTACGAAGGCATTGGTCGTTTCCTTTTGAAGGAAAATAAAATGCTAATGAAATTTTGAATCACTGGTTACGACGTACATTAAAAGGAGGTGATGTTATTATTTACTTTAAATGGAGACTTTTCTGCAATATCGGTTGAAATATTCGAGATATAAGAATCCAGGGGCTCCTTTACACTATCAGTAAAATTAAAGTATGAATATTAAATTGACTCTTTTTGATGAAGCTTTATTCAATGCTGGTTTTAACATTAATTCTTGTGATTCATTTCTTGTGGTTTAATGTAGTAGTGATATTATAATAAATATTACTATGTTTGAAGGTTTAATATAGTAGTGATTTCTCTTCATGTGACTTTATATAGCAAGATTATGAATTCTCATGAAGTTATACGTGACAGTTTTTTACACCTTCAGTGCATTATTCAAACTGTTCGTTGATTTCTTTATAGTAGTTAGTTACTATATTAAACATTAATTAACTTTTAATTACTATCATCCTACGAAATATAATCATATTTCCATGTCTTTTGTTTTCTTTGTCAAAATGCATGACTTATGATTCAATAGATATTCAAATAAAATATGAGTAAATAAAAATGACGGAAAGAAACGTTTTATAAATTTATTTATAAAATATATGGAAAATCAATGAATAAAATTCTGTGCTGTTAATTTTCATCGCTTTCAGTATAAAATATTTAATTGTTTTATAAATCGCTGGAAATCAAACAATATTTAAATATGAAAGGCAAAAACAGGAAACCAGAAATGATTTTTCGCCTAAAACTGTCGAAATGGACAGAACATTTCCTTGAAAAAGGAAATAAACCATCAAAATTTCAGATAATGCCTTGGAAAAAGACGAAAGCTTTATCTCTGCGCTACCGAAGCAAGGAGCTGGATAATATGTGTCGGACTTCTTCCCCCAACTCTTGTAATGACATCCAAAATTTTCCATTACGTTGCATTGGCTGCTCTCAAATAATGGATTATCAGTCAACATGCAAAAATTGCATCCAGCCAATTACATGTGTCAAATATCCTTTGTTATTGCTCTCTGCACTTGATTGTGGCAACATCATAAAAGTTGTCTATAAGTTAAGGGAATTATATAGAAATGTGTCCGTGACACTTTTTTTAGAAAAGCATGAGATAAACAGTACGAATGAACTTGCAGCACGGCTTCCAGCCTACATTTTCGATTGCTCCTTTGTTATAATGACTCAGATGTTACGTTGCAGATTCTTTTACATTTAATGAAAATTATCTTGGCCAAATGACTCAATTAGAGAAATAATCAATCGTGATATTGGAGAAGTTTTGCTCTCTAAAATGGAATTCATAATGTAGTGTAAAGATAACGTAATTTTTCATCCATTCATTTCACCATATACTTTTAAAATAGATTTTTTTCAAATACTAGTTTTTAATTATTCTGCTATTTAAGATGAATAAGTTTCACAAAAATCAAAAATTGTAATGTATATATTTTTCATATAATGAATCAGAAGGAAGAAATGTATGTACTTTTGTAAGAAAAATAAGTTTCATCTATTTTTATTTTTTCAAACACTTTAAAAGTATAGAATAAGAAATATGATTAAATGTAAACGATTCATTACTCTTATAATCAAATGAAAACATTGCATGTTTTCAAAGCGTTATTGTTTAAAATAATACATTCTGAATGAGAAAATTCAATGAATTTCAATATTTGTTTGACGAAACTGAATGAAACTCCAACAGACACTTTACACAGAATAATTTCAGTTCACTAACACTCCAGTTGGAAGAATATCCTATTTGTTTATTAAATCAAGGCCATTTAAGATGAATACCTCCAATACAGAAAGGCTTTAAAATCAGCCGACCGATGTTGAAGCATTCAACATCACAGAATTGAATTCCGTTACTCGAACGAGAGAGAAAAATGAGCACGGTGACACTCGAAACATCCAAAGCGAATTCCGTCTCTCTGCATAGTGGGATTTAAAATGAAAGGAATCCCTTTTCTGTCTCTCGCTGGCGCTCTTTGACCTGCTATTCAAAAAGCAGTTTTGAGGAATCCAAATGATTAGGGATGGAAAACGGAAAGAGCATTTCATTTCAGAGAGATGAGAAGGAATTGAATGTGAATGTATAAATTGGTAGTTATGTTAATGCAAACAAGTATTTTCTTGTTGCCGTTGTCGAATCGAATATCGCATAACATTGACATTTAGTATCAATAAGCACAAGGTAACGGCAAACAAATAAATGTATTATTTTCCATTTCGAAAGTTATTGTTGTCCTCAGAATGAAAGAGGGAAGAGTACAAAATGAATAACAAAGAAATGCCTCGATGAGTGACGTTGCTATAAGACTGTAGGAGTTTCAAAGATCGATTTTGGCTCTGAATGTATTGATTTTGAACAAATCAATAAAGAAAATGTTAAAATTATATGATTACAAAAAAGTGTGCCCTATTCAGTTGTTTTCACAAAATATTATTAAAGAAAATAAGCATTGAACCAGAACTTAAATGGTCTTCGAATTTTGAATGATGTTTATATTTAAACCAAAGTTTTTCAAGGAATCAGATAGAAATGTGTCAGAAACTTTGAGTTAAATTATTCTCTTTTATATAGAATTTTTTTCACTTAGTGAAATTTCTCATGTTGAACTGTACTAAAGGGAAAGAATCGTGCCAGAAAGATGACTTCAACTATATTAGTCATTTTCTAAAGAAAAAAAATCTGCTGACATTAAAATAGCGATGCGAGGAATCGTAAAATACATTTAGCTGTAAAATCGAATGGATGAACTCGAAGTAACTCGTAACACAATAGAATTCATCCATCATTTATATGACTTAGCATTAATACATCAAAAGAGAAGCATGTCTGTAAATTTTATTCTGAAACAAAAAGATCTATATTTTTGCTTAGATTATAGAACAAAAATATTTCGAAATAAAATATCAATTCTTAGATTAACAATTCTTAATTTCTCTTTTATGAAAATTGCTCATTATGGAACAAAAAATACTCAAACTCTTCAAATTACTTAATGAATATCAAATCAGGTAACAATTTAAATGCATTCTTAGTTTTTTTAAAAAATACGAAATTTAAAATGATTATTTTTATTATCCTTCGAAAACTTTCGTATTGATTATTATAAATTTCCCTTGATTTTACAACGATTAATATTTTAAAGTGAAGGAAGAAAAAGAATCCTCTCAGAGAGAAAAGTGCATGTCTTTTTTTAATCGGAGTAAAGAATCTTCATTTTTTAAAATTTCTTGTTCAGAAAATTCAAGTTGCAAATTATAAAAATGTTATTAGAAATTACATGATCGGACGAGCACTCTACGCAAGTAACTTAATTAAAGCGTTCACAGCTCCAAAACTTTTACCACCCTTTTTTGACTAAAAAAATGAAAAGCTTAATTAAAACTTTTCCTTGTTCATAATTCGAGGTATTAAAAATGAAAAATAATTATATATATATTTTTTTACATGATATAAAAAATGTAATCATAATTTGGATTAAAGAATCCCTCAAATAAGAATTCTACTCAATTTAAATAAATTAGGTTTTTCTTTCACACGTGACAATTTTTATATGTTCTCATATTCTATATTGCATTAATTTAGATCCGTATTATGTTTTAGTCGCCCTTTTTATCCTCAGAAAATTGAAAGTGGAATGTCGACTCCCTCTGAATTGAACATAACCATATTAAATTGAGGATATGTATTTTGAGAAAAGTGCCTCTTTATTTTTCGTATTACTGATCAGGCTCTTATCCAGATTACTTTTGAATGGTTACAAAACATATCTTAAATTTATAAAATCATTTTAGTTGAAATATATTAGATAATAATTAATCTTTAAGTTTTATATTGTCGAATAGCCGTTGAAGAAATTATTTACACTTATTCTCACTTATGTGAAAGAATCCCACAGAGTTTAATTATTCTGTTTTTATTTTTTATTTTTCGTTATAGTCAATTGTAAATTCTAAAAGATGGAGATAAAAAAATTTAAAAGTTATTTCCTTGTTTTAAAAAACATTTTATTAAGTAAGTTCAGTTAATAAAATATATTTCGAGTCATATATTGAAGCAGGTGTAAATTGAATGCACCCAAGTGAAATTTAACTATGGATAAACAATGTAATATAATTGCCTGTTTTTGCTGAGGATTATACGCCCCTCCATATATTTGTGAAAGGGCAAGTAATGAGTAAAACTCAGGAGACGAGATGAATGAGAGGTTCCCTACAAACGTATTTCCATCAGTCAAAAATAGGGCCGTTTTTTTCACTGCTTGTGTCAAGTTTATGACGAGAACATGAGTTACAAGACATCACCTTGATATCATATTGGCTTCCCAAAGACTCAGTGATGATCACGAAACTTTAACATAGCGCAACAACAGAAGGCACACATTTTTCTGTAATAAATGGATCGCTAGAAATCTTTTTCACCACTAAGGCTTTCTGAGTCATGAAATTTTACTGAATTTGAAAAATGTACATCCGACACTTCATCCAGTATTAGGAATGGCTCTTTCTTTATCAGATGAATCAACGCTGAAACGCTTTACGGTGCTACCATCCAAACCATAAATTCTCTGACTAATAGCTACTTTCCAAATTCCTTCTTAAATACCTGCGACCTCAGTGATGATATAATATTATTTTCCATCTAAATTTCATAAGAAAGTAAGAAGAGATTGTCTTGAAGCGAGAAATATTAAACGTTTTTCTTCAGCTCTTCAATCCAGTAATTGTAGCAATTTTCTTCATTATAGTCTATGGCCATGTTTTTTATTTTTTTTCCCAAAGAGAGCTTTTACAGGCCAGTTAAAAAGATATCTATGGAGTCGTCGACACAACCTCCTTTCTTTGAGAAGGGGGGGGGGGGAATCAAGGAAACTTTTTCTTGGCACTTTTGTAGTAAACAAGTGACCAAAGATATTAAATAGGGAAAAGACAAATCATTTCGTCAATTGAAGAGAAGTCCGGTCTGACTGTCCGAAGAGCAGTTTCTAAATTACCTAGAAACTTCAAATTCAATCCTCTAAATGGCAATAATTATAATATAAACTGTGTGTGTGGGTGCGAGCTCGTTTGTCTGTGAGTATAGTTCAAAGACGCAGAGTTAGTGTGATGTAAAAGATTCGAAACGTTGTTTCTGTTGATATGTGCATCTTTTGAGTCCCGAGAAAAAAAGAGAATTCAGCATAAGAAGTTTCCTCTGCTGAATATATCATATTATTATATGTCAACAGCTGAATGACGAATCTCAATCCTGGAAGTCGGGGTTTTGTAGATTTGGTGTAACTCCTCAGCATTTAAATTCTCCATACCGATGATAAGAGTTGGATTGCAATCAAATTGTACTACAATAATCTTGAGCCTCCGATTGTTAAAAATTTTTATCAATACTTGATTATTTTTTGTTATTTCTGTGTTTCTAGCATCTCTTTCAATCCTAGTATATTATTGAGGAAACCGAAGATAAGATTCTCTATTTATTTTTTTTATTTTAATAAAATGAAATTCGTCAATAGTATACTCTTCATTGGTTTTTTTTCCAAAACAAGTGCAAGACCAATGAATACGGGATTATTCATAAAAAACAAGATTATTGTATCTCTCTTTCTATATATATATATATATACATCAAGAAACTCATAGAAGAATTTCACACTATGATTTCTGTGGAACCTTATAAATATATCTTCAAAAAATAAACGATTATCGATTAAAATTACTGAATAATATTTTAACACAAAAAACATATTATGCTGCTCCAATCCGTTTCAGTTCAATGAAGAGAAACATTCGGATGCAGTTTTGAAGGCTCAATGCCCAATAGGTTTTCGAATTTATTTCCGTCATTTTTCTAGTTATTAAAATAAGAAGTAAAGAATTTAACAGCAAAACAGCTTATAATTTTAAAATAATTTTAATAATTTGTTTTATAAATTCTCTCATAGGATGCCAGTTATTACGCTAACTTTAGAAATTCCTTTTAAAGCCTCTTTTCACCCATGATACATTTTATTTATCAGAATCACAGATCCAAAGAATCGAAATACGTATCCTGACAGACATCAACAGGTGATATGAGAGAATTTAGTTTCCTTATAAAAGGATGAATTATTTACATTACGATAGGCAAACCTCAATGGTCGCTTTAAAAATCCCATTTATAGAAAATGGATATAAATATAATAATATATATGCTTTTGTTACTTTTTGTCCAAAAAATGATTGAATAATAATATATATTCAACTTTTATCATTATAATGAATCGCCATTAAAGACAAGTAGGAGTGCCAGGAATACTGGTTGCTTCAGATCTATAAAATCTATGCAGTACGAATTCGACATAGTTTTCGTGATGTAAGTATCACAATCTTTACATTATGATAAATATTGAATCCATGTGGATGGCAAGTGAAGCGTCATCTATTTTCATTACCAGTAGTTATTTATCAGTATCTAATCTTTCTGAAAAAATGAGCGTAGAAATAGAATGAATGGCATGTAAAAATTAAAATGGTGCAAAATTATTGAATAGGACCACCTATTAAATATTAACAAATTCATTAAAATAAATAGTAGCTTCTTATTACCTGGCTCATTTCTTACTTTCGAGTATATTTCACATATATGTTTTTTTTATTCAACAAAAATATTGTTATTATTGACAGAGACAAAAAAGAAAAAAAATTCAATAAACAAGTATTACTTTTTCACGCTTAGTTTCTTCCCTTTTCAGCATCCGCGATATCAACGGAATTCATTTTTACTCAGAGAGATTTTTTTATACAAAGTGGGTGGAAATACAATAACTTTTAATATTTACTTATTTACTCACATCACACCATTCCTTGGGCGGTTCTTATTGGAAAGAGTAAATATTATGTTTTCTGCAGTATACATTTTTTTTCTATGCATAATAGCTTTACCTACAGTTATTTTTCAAACAGCATGACATTTAAATCTTCAATAGGTATAAACCTATTAAGAAAACTCGTTATATTTTGAAAGATTATTTAAAATTTTACAGATCCCTGCATCTGGAGCAAATGATTAAATATTTTACAAAGAACCTGTTTTCGCTTTTCCAGGGCCTTTTCATAAAACCTTTTTATCGATAAGAATATTCACCATTAATGAGTGCTGTTTTCGCTGAAAGAGGATGCACTGAGACAAATTATGATTCCCGCCTGTTTATCACGAAATATTAATTTGCATTTACTTCAGCATCTTGATTTCTTTATGCGCTATTACCATATCGATCAACAACTATTTATAGTTTCAATAGCGCTGGTTTCGAGCTAAAGTTATGTGTTTTTGTGTTTAAAGGAAACTCTTGAAGGATGTCTTTTCTAACTGTCTCTGAAATGTTTATAAACAGCACAAATACTTTAGACATACATTTTCTTATTTAAAATAAGTAATATGGTCAAGTATTTGAACTCAATTTCGAATTTCTATAATTTTTTGGGGTCCCAAAGACATTTAAATCGGTTTGTCATAAAAATTATATGTTTCTTTACGTTTCCTAACATTGTAAATCAGTTTAATATCTATAAAATATGGCAGAGAAAATATGTCAGTAGATACTATCAAAATGGTTTAAACACAGTTTTTTCCAGATGTTTTCCGCAATTTTTTATAGAATTGGGATTACATCATTCTGACAAGAATCGCTGTAAGCATGCTTAATTGGGAGCATATTTCTTTTCCTGAGAAGAATTGCTAAAATAATTTCTGCCTCTATGACTAACTGTCAGCTCATTCATCTTACTAAAAGATGCCCTCGTCACTTTGTGAAAGCTTGTTATGTGATATCTAATTATACGTGACTTGACACTATTATTTATTTCTATTCATATATTTTTGGCATTAAATTAGAATTGCGAATTTGACATTTATGTGTGTGGTAAAATTAATCTATTACGTTTCGTGTCAATCTGTAGTGCCTATCGAATCTTGTGGACTAATTTCAAGTCTGACATCGAGAGGTAAATCTCCTCAAAATGGTGAAGTGTGAAATTTTGTATTTTCTAAATTAAGCTATCACGTTTTCTACCTCCCACATCGAGTGATCATAGCTTTATACATTAGATCATCTACATCGTCGTCCTAGATCCATATGAGTCGCTTCTGAATTATATAGGTACAGATGAATCTTATTTTTTAAGGAAAAGAATAAAAATATATATAGATTTACGTACACAATATGTTTTCGCAAATCAAATGCAAATAAATAATAAAACAGAGAGTAAAGCAATAAGAATCAGTAGAAGTAAAAATACATAAAAAATGATGAAATAGATAAATTAGAATTTGACGGATATCTATTTGAGTTGAACAGGCTGTTAGAGGACATTTTGTAACGTCGAACAATGGATCGCATTATTCTTTATAGAACAATTATTGCGTGTTCGAAGATTGAAGCGAAACTGATGTAAAGAGAAGGAAATTTGAAATGAACACAATATTTTCTCTACTCCTAAAGACTTGTTTGAAATTCTGAGCAATATTTCATATGTAGTTTAAATGTTATCTACGGCACCCCACTTTTTGCTACATTTTAAAAATGACTATCCTAATTTGAATTTCAAGCAAGATAACGGCTTGAGGGTGGGAAAATTATTCTCTTCCATGATTGCATAATTTAGTAGACACATTTGTTATGTAGTTGACTAACAAGGAGATAAAGCCAGTTTGCTTGAAATGAAGGATTGTAATTCAAACAAATAAATCATTTTTATCCTCCAAGTTCATAAATATGTCTATCGTCATTTTTATGAAATCCTTTCTAATTTCGATTACAACAGTTTACTTATCCATTAAGTTGTTCCGAAATGCTGGGATGATACACAAGCCTTGAGGACATCATTGAGATTGTTACAAAGGATTGACTTTTTATTTTAAACAGAAAAGTTAATTTTCGCTAAAAAATTTCACCGAAGATTTGCCAAGTGGGGAGGCAATTGCTTGTAACAGTTAATGTTTGGTTTTTATATGTGAAAGAGATTAAACAACCCAATTTCCAGTTTTGATATGGGGAGCGTTTAAGTATTTATTAAAATGTCTCTATAACATTATGAAAAGATTAATATTATTTTAATAATGATATCATCAGCATTATCGTATCAAGAAAGATTTACCTTTTGAGATATTCATAAGAATATCGTGAGGAGATGCTGGAGTTGTTTAATTTTTTAAAAAATAAATTTACGATCGCTGTAGGATTCACTTTCAATTTTTCCATTTGCTTATGGCTGCAGTGAAATAACCAGGTCTCAATATAATATCCGGTAAGCTTTGTTTAGAGTCATATTCGACAGCTACTGAAGATCCATTTTTGTTAAGAAAGGAGTCCATCCAATTGAAAACCGGTTGTTATAAATATATTTGTAAAGTTTCATTTTTAACCGAGCTTCGGTTAATTAATGAATCCAGTTCAAATCAATTAAATTACTTTTCAGTTTAAAATTAATCAGAGATTTGTTATGACGTTTCTAGTAATTTTGAAACATCATTAGAAAGAATGAAAGAATATCAAATCAGACCATCAATGTGACATTCTTTTATTTTTCGAGATTTTCACACTATATCAGCTTTAGGATATATGACGCTGTACTGCATAATTCAGTATTGCTTTATTTATAAAGTTATTTTTTTATTGCTTATCTATTGAGATGCTATATTTCTGCTTGCAAAAGGAATATTTGCTATATACGACTTCGCAGCATCAGAAAAAGTATATTTACTTAATCATTTTCGACATCTATTAGCTCAAACATAATTCCAATTTTTTACTATTTAAGATACATCCAATTCTAAATACAAATAAAACTTGATTAAAAGAGAAAAAATAAGATCAATAAAATTACAAAACATTTTTCTTCCTGCTTCCAAACTTGCGAAGTTTATCTCATCATTTTATTTTCATCTCCAAAAGAGATTTCAACTAAATGAAAATTTATTTTTTCTGTATTTTTGTACATTCGCGTATGTCTTTCTCGAACCTTTTTTTATCTTGTTTATCAGCAGACAATAATTCTTCCCGTTTTGAATTTTGCAGTGGCCTCCAGCATTTGTACTCAATTTCATCGACTCATTTCGAATTCTGTAAGGAGAGTCCTAAAGGTGAGAGAATTTCGTGCTGCAGGCATTTTAGAATAAACCACGTTTTCTTTGAAAGGGAAGCACCTATGAAATAGAAAATTCCCTAGTAGCTGAAATATCATCAAAAGGATGAAAGTTTCTTGTTCAAAAATCGTTTTTGAAATAAAAGGCTTTCTTTTATTCTTCTAAATACTTGTCCTAAAGAAAGAAGAATGTCAGAGATGAATGCTAAGAAAGCGTTAACTCTCCCTCAGTCTCATTCATGACAGAGATTTGTTTAATAATGAAAAATATTAGAAACCATTATTTCTAATATTATTTTTATTTTGACTAAACAAGAAATATTTATTAATTCGTTTTATGAAATCAAAATGAATTTCAACAGTTCACTACTTATCTGTTACCTTGATTAATGTAAATTTCCGACCCTCGAATTTCTAAGATTATGAATATAATTCAATAAATTATATTTTTATGAAAATAAGGCATTTATTTGAGTATATATTTTGTATTATATTACTAAATGCTAATTTCTAGCTTTAAAATATATATGGGACATATCAAACTAATCTATCATGAAATTTTCACTAATATTCACTAATTTCGTATTACTTTCTTCGCTCATACATTTCGTCTATCTGCTAAATTCTAGAGAGTGCCGACGATAACCAGTGAATAAATTTCCATCTATGGTTCTTTATTACTTACTCGTAAAAGAAATGTGCAGAATGTATTGTAATCATGAAAAATTCAAACTCCAGAATCTGACGAATTTCTACGTTTCAAATCTCACTGAGCTCGACAAACAAATTTTTGGCATTATATTGCCGCATTGAAAAAGGCAGTCGACTCTATATGGCCGAATGGTCATAGTACTGGTCTTTTAATCAAGAGACCGTAAGTTCGAATCCCGCTAGAGACAATGCGATTCACAGTCTGTGTAAATATTTAATTCCTTGATTTTTTGTTTTCTTTTATTTCATGTTCCAAATGATTCTGGACATTTCTTTAGTTTACCAGACAAGTGTTCTGGACTTTTCTTACTGTCTCCGGAAAAGTATTCTGGAACTTTCCCTGCTAGTATAAAAGCAGAGAATCTGTCAGTCACTGTGTTCTAAGTTCAGAGTTGAGTTAATAAATTGGTTTAGCTCTACTTCTTGTGTGTGTCATTGCATTCCACACTAAAGTACCTACGTGACATTCTTTGGTGGAGGCGCCGAGTAAGATTCCAGTCAGCGTGGAAACGGATTTGCGAAGAAGCTATCGCCTTCAAGGCCTTGAACCAGTGGACTTTATAATCCACCACCAGAAAGACTAGGAAAATGCCTGTTGAACAGGAAACTAAACCGGTCATCCTGAGACCAGCACAACCACAATACAGGAATACGGTCTGTTTGTGAATCTGATAACTCTGAGATGCTTTGCCCTAGTCAGATGAAATTGGATACATATACCTACAACCAAAGGTGTAGATATCTACCAGAATTTGAGCAAAATCCATTCGCAGGAAGATTGTCTGTTTAGCTATTCGATTACAAATGAACTCGAAAACTACAAAATGCAAGGAACCAGATAGATAAAAATAATTATAGACAGGTTTGTCAAATTTTAATAAAAACGTAATCTAAATCTATCTATATCTATATCTATACTTATAATAAAGCTGAATGTGTGTGTGTGTGTTGGCGCTCTACAAGCCAGACCATTCAACCTACAGCTACCAAATTTGGCACGTGTATACATTGGAGGTCGGGAATGTGCACCTGGGGATTGTTTTTTCGAATTTTTAATTTGAATTTTATTTATTTAAAAATTAAGCGAAATTTTGGAATTTTTCTGCTATAACTTCCGAAAATATTACCGCACAAAAAAGATTTTTTACATGAAGTTAAAGATCAAAAATTTATCTTTTAAATGATACCAATGTTTTAACATTAAAATTAAATTTATATTTGTAATGAATTTTTAAATTAATATTTTAACTATGTTTTTCAATAATTTTTTTCGTAAAAAAGAAAAATTAAGATTAAGCACGTTTCGCATTCATGGGAAAAAATTAGCTTTTTTCAAAATGTTGCCATCACATTGATTAAAGCTCCAATTAAAAATCAATGAAATCTTTTTAGAAATGAAATCTGCAAAAAAATAATTTTCGGCACGTGTCTGTAGGAAATGAAACAAATAAGAAATATTATTTTTTCTAAAAAATAAATTCAAGAAAAATTATTTTATGATCTTTCACACTCTCTATATTATTAATCCTATAATTCAGTTTTATTTTAAGGCAAGTTTTGTTTAATATGAACAGGATATCCATTCAAATCAGGGACACACAGCTAATTTGTAAACCTTTAGTAAGACACAGATCTGCTAAAATGGTCCAAATGGAAAATGATTATATTTTATGTAACTTGATTCAATAAATGCTCTAACAAATAATGAATTTTTGATTTTACATAAAGCTTCTGCTGTGGAAATCACGATGAACAAAATGATCTTGAAACACTAATATTTTAAATAAAATGAGTTAATTTTCAATCAACTAAATAAATCACTTCAACTGACTGATTTATGAAAATTTGAATATCACTATTCAATAAAAAAAGGATAATTTTAGATTTTCCATCGATCGTTTCAAAGAAAATACGCCAATCAGAACGCAGGTTTCTCAAGATTGATTGGCCTAAGATTATGAAAATGTTGAGTTTTTCTAAATGTTTAACATTCGAAACTTCATAAATAAGTCTTAGTTGATCGTGGTAAATAGAAACATTCATTCATTTATTTAAAATTTGGTGTGTCCAGAATATTTCTCAGAATATGATACCTTACTGCATTAAATTTAGACTTCATAATTTTTGAAATATATTTATAGGCCGTAACAAAATATTATTATTTATTTCATTTCAATCCTTTTGAAAGCGAAACTAAAAACTGATTTTTATGCTGAATCTGAGACATTTTTGTTGAATTATTCTTTGAGATATTACATAAATTATGAAAAATATTTTGTAATTCACATAAGACTTAAATACCGAGCGATTCTGTTTGCAATACTCATATTCAATAATAATAATAATAAATAAATAACAATAAAGATGATAAATAAAATAAAACGCTTGGTTTTATTACAAAATATTTTTATAATAATTGCAATTTTATCATTTCCACTTTAAATTAAAGTTGAAGTTTTATCGGAAATGACAACAAATTAGCAAACTATTTATAGTAAATTGAAGGAAACGATCTAAACAACAGTATAAGTTTGGTATGACTATCAAAATTTGAAGATTAAAAATGTTTTATTGGAGAATCTATTAAGAGACCAGTTACTTAAAATATTTAATTGAAAATTGTAGTGAGCGGTAATACATGCGAACCGGCTGGTCGCTAAAGGCGCCTAGTTTATAATACAGCTCAATGTGTGTGTGTGTTTGTTGGCGGTCTACAGGCCAGACCGTTTGACCTACAGTTACCAAATTTGGTATATGTATACCTTGGAGGTCGGCACCTGGGGTCTTTTTTTTGAATTTTTAATTAAAATTTTTATTATTAGTTAAAAACTAACTTTTCTCCAAAAATCTTCATTTTTTCCTCCACCAAATGAGTAAGGCTTCAGTTTTTTCCCACGCTAATGAGGTTAGGCTTAACATTTTAACATTAACGATAATTTCAAATGATTCTGTTTATTTTCTTAGTGTTTGATGCATTTAAAATTAAACATTGTTAATTAATAAATCTTTCAGATTCACTCTGAAGTACTTTTGAATTAAAATAAAACAGAAGAAAGTAAATTGAAAATTTCTAATCTGCATAGCGTTACCCCAACTGGCAAAGAAAAACTCTCCCATTTGTGTTATCATAACTGCCGTTGAAAATTCATGCATGTGTTACCATAACTGGCGTTGAAAATTCACTCATGAGCATTGTGTTCTGATTATTGACATGACATCCATTATCAACGGATGATTTAAATTATTTTTAGTTTAGTTGTATGCTTTTGTAATTAAATTGTATTTATTTTAGTTATATATTTTTTGTATATGCTTATAGTTTTAAGTGCATCGTTTTTAAGTAGTTTTTTAACCTGTTTTCGACAGATTATTTTAAACGATTCTGTTTATTTTCTTAGATTATGATTTAGTTTGTTTAATGCATTTAAAATTAAACGTTAATTAATTGATCTGCTCATGATGAATCTGTGAAAATTTTGTTGACAAATTCTTGAGATATTACACAAATTAAGAAAGATATTCTTTAGTGCCCATAAGGTTTAAATGCTCAGTGACTCTGTTTGCAGTAATCATATTATAAAAAAATACTTTGTTTCAGTAAAAAATATTATTATATTAATTGCAGATTAATCCTTTCCACTTTAATTTAAAGCGTAAATTCTACGGGAGCTAACAGAAAATTATATAGATACATATTACGTTATGACTGAAGGCCTTTATAATATTATGAGTGAATTATATGACTATCAAAATTTGAAGTTTTAAAATATTTTGATGAAGAATCTATTAAAGTAGGAATTGCGTAAAATCTTTAATTATTAAAATTTAAACGAACATTAAGATTGGCGAACCGGCTGGTCTCCAAAGGCAGCTAGTTTTTCATAAACACGACTCAGATCAATGAAATTCGGTATTCAACTGTTGTTCCTTGTCAAAATCTGGATTCAGTTCGTCTACGAAAAATCGTCCAAGATACATATCATCATGATAAAAATGTTAGGTTCAACTAAAATATATATTTCATAACTGTTTTTCAGTAAATCTATTCAAGGCATTTGCGATATTACCCAAGATCCGTAATTTTATTTCTGGAGGGGGAGAGGATAGTCGGAGACCATAAGAGAAAGTTTCAAGGAAATCCTGTCATTGGTTGAATACGAATATTTTCTTCAGAAATAGTGCAACTGTTTATCAAAAGTCCTATATTTTAATTTCCTGGAAAGAAAACATTTTAACAAAGGACTATTTCAGCATTGCCATGAAATATTTAGACATGATTTAAAGATTGTAAACATGACTACTATTTATAGTGGAACATCCTACAATTTTGAACGGAAATATTGATTCGAAACATGAACACTTATAAAATTTTTGAACGTAAAAGCCTTTTTAAAAATGTTAGGTACAAATATTTATTTCATTTCATATTGTCTAGATCAATATCTATATCATTCACAGCTCATAGGCAAAAGAAATCTTTAAAAAACACCATTTTCTTTGTAAAAAATGTATTCATATTTCTTTATGCCAGAATTTATTGACCACCCTTGATATTTATACCACAGAAAGTGTCAGTTCTTCATGAAAAATATAAAATATCAAAAATAAAATACATACATAATTTGCCTGGAATCTGAAATACTATTTTGTAAATATTCAAGTACCGAAGGGTCTTTCTTCTTATCTTTTATAGGAACTCTATATTTTCTTCATTTTTTTCAGACTCTTTATCAGGACCAAATGAGAAAGGACCATTTATGAAAAGTTACGAACTAACGCTATAAATTGATTTCAAGATGTTTATGAAAGAAATTTGGTGTTAACTAAAGTGTGATTTTTTTTTATATCTGATAACGGTTTTAAAGCAACACTATGATATGACAAAAACTATCAAAATCCGAAAATATTAACAAAATAGCTGATCATTACAGGAATGTTTTGAACAGATAGTGCTTAGTTAAATGGCAAAAGAAATTTTTGCATAATCAGATACTGATAATACTCCTTGATTATGAAATATTCGATATTTTGTTTTCATAAAATATGAGCTGCATCCTTTAAATCGATCTCATGTTCCTGATGAGGCAGTTGTTTAGAATGTCTCAAGTAATAATTTTCCTTCAAATTAAAATTTATAATAAAATTGGCAGAAACTTGAAATTTGTGGAAACACAAATTTTGGTAAGAACGTAATTTGGGTGCAAATGCTTCTTTCGTTCTGCGGATTCATCTGATGCGACGGATGCATAACCATAAAATTTAAAGGATAAAATAAAATTATTTCCTAATTATTTAATAATTTTTTTAATTACTCAGATAATATTGCATGCTCTGCAATAATATTCAGTATTTTAAAGTTCCATGGATGTACAATGTTTTATTTTTTTGAGTTGGAAAGATTTTCGAACAGGCTAAAAAAGGATATGAAAGAAAGAAAAAATATCTCATTTTATGACATCAGTTTCCAAAAGTGTGTTCATTTTGCATGCATCTTACTTTTATCGGATTTATTAAATATTTTAGAAATTTGTTACTTTCATTCGATATTTTGAAATAGCGCGAATTAACGTTAAGTTAAATCGGAATCGATTGTTTTTGATTTAAAATTCAACATTTTTTCTGCATATTAACGAAGTATCTATTCGAAACAATGAAGATTTTGAGCTTTAGCTTGTGGTCACAAAGCTAGTGGTGTTTTAGATAGTAGAGCTTTTATCCTATATGCTCAGGAACTTCAAGTATCGCTATTACAGCTGAAACTTAATCTTTAATACAGATCACACCCCAGAAATATCTCTAAACTTTTGTTTCTATTCGGTGAAGACTAGATTTACTTTCAGATTTAAACTTTCATTTCACAACTTTTTAAAATTAAATAGACTGATTAATCAAATCATGTAAAAAAGAAAATATCTCTGATGGTTATCTCTTTTAAATTATCGGGGATTGTTTCCAGTTGCTAGCTTTCTAATAAATGTTTTAAAATTAGCTTCATTTGCCGACTAGCACTTTCAATGCAAATACTGATTGCGAGACATTTCTATTGAAAATTCTGCACCTTTCTTCGTCTTAATGGCCTCTTTCTAAGGAAAGTATTTTTAAACTACAAATATTGAAAGCCCTGTAATTTTCTTCAATTTAGACACTTTAATCGTATTTCTTTCTTAGAAGCTTTAAACATCTGAAATTCCTTTGATTCCGCCTAAAATGAGAAGATTAACTTTCAACGGAAAGTGCTTAAACTTCATCTATTCCAAAAGCATGTTTTCGAAATTTTCCTTTCCCTATAAAAAACAATTATGCAAATATTCAAATTCACCTCATGCTCAATTTCTGCATTAAAGACGTTTTGATATCTGCCAGTCCGTAGAAGTCAAAAGTCATTGGCAATACAAGTAGATAATAACATTGTAATATACTACATTTAAATTCCGCAGCTCATAGTTTGTAGAAAGTGTAGAAAGTGCAGTTAAAACTCCCGAAAGTTTCCGGGGGTTGAAATCTTGGTTTTCTAGAAAGCTGCTCAGTAATGGTAACTTAATAATCAAACCCAAAAAAGGAATCTATTATAGTCTTTCTGACAGGAATATTTTGTAGATTAAAACAGCTGCAAAACTTTTATTATTTATAGTTATGGCTACAATACGACCTAATACAATATCATTGAGATGAAAAAAAAATGAAAAATAATACTTTAATAAATAATTCAATAAACTTTCTTTGGCGAATTTTTAGACATCCAATAAATGAAGTTTTCCAAAATCAAATGCACGTCCATGCATTAACATTAAACAAAGTTCTTAAACAATCTCTTTCTAGGTAATCCATTCTACATTCAGGTTATTCATCAATTTGTGTTATTTGGCCAAGTAGAAGAAAAAGGGGAATCTTTTTATAGCTAACACACATAAAACGGTACAGTACAAATGAAAAAAATATGCTGACGAAAAAAAATAATTAATCTTCTCTTCTTTACTCTCTTGTATTATTACTCGTTTCCTTTCCTTGTGTAATGGATGGTATGTTTTTCCAAAAAGTTTGCAAGAACAAAATGTTTATTTGCTGTAGATTATATCTTGTCATTTAGTAGACGTGTTTATTTATTGACGAGGAAATTTTTAGATTAATCGCGAGGAAACGGAAGAAATCTCAGGACCTTGCATAATGATATTATGAAAATAAAATCACTTATTTTCATGTAATGAGCAACAGGAAAATAATAAACAAAATCCAATCCACAAGCAAATTCAGTTTAAAGCAAATCCACAGTTTGAAGCTTTATACTCATTAAAATCTTATTTTTGCTAGGTGAGAGTTTTTGCTGACGAATATATAACAGTTTCGCTTATAATACCTAAAAATGATGCTTTTGCACGTTCTTTACTTGATTGAAATTTATTTGAAATAATTTAAATCGTTATGAATCTAGATTGCAAATTTAGTTTTCAGTATTCAAAATTTGATAATGTGTTATTAAATATTTTAACATTTAATAACACATTACGGTTAATTTTTAGTACGACATTAAAATATGTATTGTAAAGGATGTAAAGTGTTTATTTATTAGATAATTTTGTAGATGATGTATAGTAACTCTTTGTATCATGGTCTGTACTAACAATTTATTCAAAATAATTGCAAGTTCTCATGTTATCTGCAGCAATTTCGTTCAGCGAATATTTAGACGTAAAATAAATAAACTACTTAAGGTTCAACGCTTGCAAAAGTGAACACTTTAAATGCAGCCCATTCCAATCTAATCATTGCTCACTCATCAACTCTTGGTCTCGTAACTGAAAAAAAACAACCGAAAAGCATCATTCAGCACACAGACTAGTGACTCGACACTGAATATATCTAATTAGACAGACGTGCAGAAAAAATAATAATAATAAACAAACGTTTCAAGTACTGCGAATCATTCCTTTTAAGGAATTTTTCTCTTCCGAAACTTTGCGTCAGCAGAAGTCTGCATAAGTACAGGATATTACGAAGTTTGCATTTAATTGAATAGTTTCTAGTTAACCACACAATTTTGTAAACAGGATTTATTTCTCACTTAATAAATAAATAAATTAAATGCTATAAAATAATTTGATTTATTTCTGGATTATTTTCTATTGGATTAAAACTGGATTAATTTCTTTTTAAATATGATAATACTATTTTGATTAATTGGATATAAATTATTTATTATATATATTTTTTAAATTCACACATTATTAATTTTGATTGCTCATTGCAAAAGCATAAGTATATCCTACTAAATAACCATTTTTGGATAAAGGAAAAAAATTTTTTTTTCAAGATATTTGTTCGAATATAACATCAAATTGCTTTCTCTACTTAATTTATATATTCACATGACAAAAAGTTCCATATTTCCATATATACAGTTCCATATTTCTATACATATCAAATATTCACTTTAAACTAATGCAGTAGCAAGAATATTTATCTATGTTGCATAGGAAGAGGGAATTGATCTGTATTGCCATTCTATACAAACATCTTTAACAATACATGCCAAATTAACTTTAGCATACAAACATTTAGTCTCAATAATGCAATCGAACAAATTGAGAGTTTATATTAGTTTTACAAACTTCTGGAGCTGTTCTCCCCTCAACTTTCTTATGCATACAATAAGAAGCGTTTTTGTTAATCTTTGTAATATAGTGAGCTTCATTATTTATGTTCGAACCAATAGAATAGTTCGAATAGTTATTGCTTTCGATAAATTTGATTTCCCTTATTTTTGTTTCGGATCATTGTTTTAAATATTTTATGTATATTCTTTAAAATCACGTTTATAATATTTAGTATCTATCTAAATTTTTCTGACATTCGTAACTCTTAAAAATATCTGCATTGCATTTATAATGAATCTAGTTTCTTTGGTTACCAAGAAAGGAGTACAAAAATTATTGTTTTTGAAAATTCATAATAATTTATAATTTTAATTGCATATTTCAAATAATGGGCAATTCAATCTCTTTCACTTCAATTCACTTCTTTTCAAATACTGGGCAATTCAATCTCTTTCACTTCAATTCACTTCTTTTCAAATACTGGGCAATTCAATCTCTTTCACTTTCAATTCAATCTCTAATCACTCATATTAGTTGTTTCAAACAGAAGAAGTTTTATAATTCAACTTAGAACAATGAATGGCTTTTGACATTTAAATAGCTTGCAAAATGATCTATCACATATTAATGTTATTCCAAAATTTCTTCCGCAAGATATCAGTAAAACAATAATCCTTATGATGCTTGTTGGAGCACAAGTAAGTTCTTTTATTCTTTTCTAGCAAAAGAAGTTGTTGACAAAACAATAACTCGAAATTGCTTAAAAACCGTATTATTGTTTATAAAAACGCTTTCACTTTGAAAGTAAAGCTACGTAAATGGAAATATCGTTATGTTTGTTGAAATCAAATGGATATAATAAGTATATAAAGGAAAAGGAAGGAATATATTTTCACTTGGTTTGATAAAAAAAATAACGATCATCAAAAGTAAAAAATAATACTTGTCATATCTTATGGATATTCACATAAAAAGTAATAATATTTTGGACAATTTGCTCTAAGTTGCTACACTATTAGGTAAACCATTTGACCTAGATCTAGAGATGTAATATTAAAAGATAATAAATTTAGATATATTTCAAATTTTAATTAAAGCAATAATTTATAAAAATTAAATAAAACCTTTTCACTTTACAGCCATAAATTCGATAAATATTATAGCAGGAAATAAGATTTTTATGCCATTCAAAAATTTATAAGAATTTCATTTTCATAATGCCAATTTAGTTAGCACGCTCGCTTTTGCTGAATTGTGGAAGATTTTGAGAAAAAAATTGTGTGCAATTTCCAACAGAAATTTTTATTGTTTTATTAAATATTTTATCAGTGAGTTTTATACCATTCTTGAAAGCTAAGAAGAAAAATAAAAGCTTTTGTTTATTCCGGAATTTAAATAAATAATAAGGGAGTGAGTGACCTTAAAAGACAACGCGGAATTTGAAGATAGATTATCCGAACACCTACATTTTCAGTGGTACTACAATGTCTTGGACTCA
Source organism: Argiope aurantia (assembly GCA_026543865.1). Classification (NCBI taxonomy): domain Eukaryota; kingdom Metazoa; phylum Arthropoda; class Arachnida; order Araneae; family Araneidae; genus Argiope; species Argiope aurantia. The sequence continues at coordinate 171,902 of JAPMOR010043682.1, forward strand.
CTATAAAGATTTATCTATAGAGCATATAAAAATGATTATATGAAATTGGTGTAAAAATTCACTTTCAATCTCTCCCATAGAAATCCTTAGTGTGTAGTTTAGAAATCCTTTATTTTGGAAATTCATAAGGTATAAATTGAAACTAAACATAATCAACATCCATGACAAAATACCTGGTTGCCAATGGCGTAAATTAGAGATAAAATTTATATAGTCGAATTTAATGTCAAATCAACAAAAAATGTTTTTAATATTTTTTTGTGTTAATTGCTTAATGAAGATCGAAAATCTAGAAACGGAAATGCAATTCCACTCTATTATTAAATTATTTCACCCTGATTTGAAGCAGAACTCATTTCTAAGGATATAATTTGATGCTTAAGTTTCTGCTGCAATTAATCAAGTGGGAGGATGTCTCCTGATCTTTTATCTCATGAAAATACTTGGGGAACGCGCGCTCTAGATGCAGAATCAATCATCCGGCATATGAAACCGCACAAAAAAACCCGGACTCCTTTTCTCTGCAGAGAGATGAACTTGCCTCTTACTAATGAAATCTTGGAAATAAACAGGAGAAAATTAGTTCAAAAATATTACAAAGGGGATTACATGAGGTCGTGGAAATTTCTCAATGAGCCAATTTCAAGCGTTATTCTACAAGTGCCGAGGTTTCTTCGAGCAATGGGAGAAATGATGTTTCGAAGTTATAGAAGTATTTTTTGTAAGAATAAATAAAGTTGGTCATGATCATCAATTAAAGTGTTTTAGTTTTTGTAATTTACTAGGTTATAAAATCTAATATTCAAGAAGTTTATAATATAATCGTAGAAAATGTTTAAAGAATCATTTTATTGGGTTGTTCGGAAAGTATTTTTTTTTTTTTTTGTGGAAATGAAAGACAATTTTCGTATAATAAACAAATACTTTATTAAATTATATATTGGCCATTCTGGTCCAACACCTTTTGCCATCTTTCTGGTAGTAGCATCATTCCACGCTCATAAAATTTTTGGTCTTTGCTGCCAAAAAACGGATCGAGGGGGCTTTTGACCTCCTCATTTGAGGTGAAGGTTTTACCGTCTAAAAAATTTAGCGAACCAGTTCTGGCACTGGCGTACTGTCAACACACCTTCTCCATACACGTCGGTCCATTTCTTTCTGGCTTGAACAGCATTTTTACCTTTTCTGTAGTAAAACAGTAAGATATGTCGAAAATGCTGCTTTTCGCTCTCCATATTTAAAAGAACACCAACCAAAAACTACTGCGTAGAATTAATTGGAATTTTTCACACACAAGCCTTGCTATATGAGCTCTCAAAGCATATAAAAATTCTACAGCTTAAATGTGAAGTTGGGTGCAAAAAAATACAATTAAATCCTCTGTCGGGAAAAAACCAATATATTTGAAATTTTAATATGACGTAAAATAATATTTTTTAAAAATAAAAACCAAATAAGCTGATAAAGGTGGCGGGAGGTGGGGGGAGGCACTTATCTTTTCAGCTTCAGCTCATCTACAGTTTTTCATATTTATTTAATGTTTTAAACTTCTAGCAATGAAATGAATATGTCAATCATATATTTTGAAAACAATTGAAAATGACGAGCTAAGTTTTAATGTGAATGTAAATGAATTTCATATTTTAAAATCCGTATTCTAGCTACAGAAAGTGAATCATTTTCCTAATGAATAAAGAGAAAACATCATTGAGCAAGTAATCTGAATGCTACAATATTAATTTTGAAATACTGCTTGCAATGGCAAAATTAAGTTTTGCTTTTATTTTTTATCAGTCAGATATTTTTTTTATTTTATAGCATAAATTAATATTAATCAAGCGAACGTCTATGTATTCAACAACGAAAAATGTATTCAGTCATTTCGTTGGCACACTCCTCATTTTATAATAGTCGTAATAATTTTGATGCGATTCCAACAATCGAGGACAACTGCTTTAAACATAAAAAAATGTTATCAAACAAACAAGTAATTTTAACAACCAATATAATATGAATTACTCACATGAAGAAGGAACTGTCAGTTTGTGAGGAGAAATTTTCATTTTGAAATAATTTCAAATTCATACTGATAATTAAGAAAAATGTTTCAGTGAGTGTTGCCGCTCTATAAACCCTATCGTTTGATGTACATTTGCATAATTTGTGTGCTTATACATATGAAGTTGGAAATATGCATCTTTCAGCAATTTTTTTAAAAAATTGCAATTAAAATTTTAATTAATTAAAAATTAAACTGATTTTTCCCATTTCAAATTAATATTTCGAAAATATTATTGCAGAGAAGTAAATTTTACATCACTCCAAAAATTGAAAAATTTTGTTTTTCATGATACCGATTTAATAATAGTACATAGTTTTGCTAAATTTTGGCAATCCTTAAAAAATAATTTTTACCTGATATCCGGCAATATATTATATTGTTTAACTGCAGTTCGAATCGTTTCTTAATCTATCTGATCACGTGAATTTCTCCATTGTTGAAAACTACACAAAATGAAAAAGGGTTTAATATCCATGTAATTTACGAGACGTTTAATAAATGAAATTACAATATCGAGAAATTTAGTAGTGAAGGAACCAACATTTATGTTTTTTATAGCATCATGACGTTATGGGATTGGTTTCCATTAGAAAAATTCATGTACATTATACACAGATCATATGTAAAGCACATTTAAAATAACACAGCTTTAATATCTGATAATTTGGAGCAATCATGGATATGCAAAAAGATTGCTGTATACTGCACATAAGACTTGAACGGCAACGATTCTATTTTATGTACTAACACTTTAAAAAATGTTTTTGTTGAGCAAAAAATGTTTTTACATTAATTGAAGTTTAATCATTTCTTTCTTAATTTAAATATAAAGCTTTACGGAAACTGGTAGAAAATTAGAGAGAAATATAGAAGAATGAACAGACTGGCTTAAGGTTTCTTCATTAGAATGAATTAAATGACTATCAAAATTTGAAACTTAATATTTTGGTGAAGTTGCTATTAAGAAAAAAAATATTTAATTGAAAGTTTTAATTTGCATTAATTTCGGTTAGCCATCTTGTCGACGAAGGAGGGCAAGAAAGTATCTCACACAGTTCAATCAACATGATGCGCTTTTATTTAAGTCTCATGTTTTCATTAAATTTTATTAACCTTCTGAACTTTTAGCATTTTTTAAAACTGTTTTTGAACTTTAAAAAGTAATTCGGGACTTTTAAAAGTAATTTACTAAATAAAAATACTCTTTTTTTGTTCCTAAAAATATAGATAATTTTTCTAAGTAGATTTTTTCCGAAAAATTAATCTACGTTTTCTTATCTCTCTGTAGGCATTTGCAACAATCAAAATTTAAGATAATAATAATGAAAACAAAGCATCAAAATGATGCACCGTCTTGAATGGTACTTGGTAGGAGTCATTAAAAAAATTTTATAGCTAAAAGAAAATACTGATGATAAAGCAAATTTTATCATTTTTATTTAATGTTTTCTACGCATTGATAGAAGTTCCACTCATGAAGGCATGCTAATTTTTACATATTCCTTAACTATTTATTTTGTGTTATTTATAAAAGAGCCAAAATTTTAATTTACTTACTTTTAACTATGGTTTTTTACGAATAATTTGTTTTAAACTTTTTGTACTCATATTTTAAGATTCTTGCATTAGAGGTACTTTCATTAAAAAATTGTAGCTCCAATTTTCTGCTAAATTTACAGTATTGTCCTCTAAAAATGTTTCATTTATATTTTTAATATAACGTAAATTTAAATTATATTATTAAATAACGATAATTTTGGTAGATCTAATAAAGGAAGATAAAATTACATCATATTTGTTGTTGTGCCAATTTTTAAGTGATTGCCTCAACTTCATATATAAAGCATGAAAAACCTGAATGAAAAGCGAATGCATTAGGCAATTCTAAAGCGAAATGCATCGAATCTAAAGCAAATACATTAAGCAATTTTGTATTATAATGTGATGATATTAAATTACTTATTTTCTTCTTTTTCACGTGTTTCTTGAACTTGTGCAATAATTTTATTATCCTTTATATCGTCTTTGTAATTTTGAAGTGAATCCTAGTATAAAGGCTCTATAATTAGCCTGGCTTATCTGCTTATAATCATCGAAAAAATTTTCTCTAATGAATGAAATTAAAACTTAGGGCTAAAATAGCAATGAATTATACTGAAAACAAAATGCTTTCATGTTTATTCAAGATTAATGCACCTTTCGAATAAAATGGTGTAGGTATTTTAGTTCAAATTAACCGAATTAATGAATCTTGCGTGGTTGCACATACGAAGGAACATTACGTACATCTACTTGCGAATAAAATTGTACGAATTGTATTCAGAAGTCTAATCTAAGACTTCCATACAACGATAATGACATAATAATAAACGGGTTCAAACTTAATGGCTGCCATTAGTTGAAACTGTGAATTTTACAAGTTGGGTTAATTGTTTAAATGACTATCCGCAAGTTTATACAACATTAGACTACGGGCCTGATTCGCACCGTGATTTAATATCAATGCTAGTTAAAGTGTATTTAAGTTGAACAAACAATAGAGGAAATTTCTAGAGAAATATGCGGGATAGATAATAATTTTAAACTAGTGATGGTATTGTAGCTTCGAATATTTCCTTTGAAATGTTGGTTAGAATCTGATTTAAGTATGACATAAGTATTAAAAAGAATTCTATTTTAAATCCTTTTGAGTTAAACTGAATGTTCTTCATCTTCTCAGAATATTATTATTTATTTACCATAAAGAGGACTGCTTGTTTCTGGCTGGAAAAAACAATCTGTTAGCATTTTTCAGTCTAAAATTTTTTTTCGACAAAAGTAACTTTTTATTCTTAAGCATTCCTTTTTATTATTTAGTCTTAGAGGAATGAAAAATTGCTGCAGAAGGAAAAATGAAAGAAATAAAAGGTAAAATGAACTCAAAAGAAAAGTTCATTTTTTTAAGCTCATTAATATTTCCAAGATAATCCTTTTGTACAAATATTATCTAGCAGTGACAACTTACGTTTTTTAAAAATTGTTTTTAACTTATATTGTTTTAAAAGCTTCACTTTCGAATGAACTGAAATAAAAAAGTTTAGAAACAAATCACAAAATTGATATTTTTCATTTGTCTTCCATAAGTTGAAATTGTATTCCAGGCAGAAAACAATTTTCAAGTGTTATGTATACTCTATTAATTAATGTAAAACATTTTCAAACTGCTTTTAAATGTTACTTGATACGATCAATAAAATGTTTAGAATGTTTAATGACCATCAAATCCGGCAATTTATAAATATTCAACTGATAAATTCGTAATGATCATGTTTGTATAGACTCTCCCAACTTAATTCGAATTAAAAACAGGTCTGAGCTTCACAATTTCACAATTAAGAATATAAATAATTACATAATTTAATATATTAAAATTCAAGATTTTAGTTTATCCATTTTTTTCGTATTTTAATCTCTTTAATCTAATATTAAAAGAAATTTTAAGATTACATAATTCTTATAGAAGGAAAAATTTCAAAATGTGAAAGTATTTTTAATATTGCCCAAAATTTAAATTTTTAACTTTATTATACAGAAATATTGTATTTATATATAAATTATTTTTTTACAGAAACATTATGAAGTAATCTATCTTCTAGCAATATTAAATTTCATTAAATTTCAAAATAAAGATCATTATTTTATATTTACTTTTGGAATTAAATTACAGTTTTTAAATAAAAATTATTGCATATTTAATAACAGTGCAGGATATCTTTAAATATAGAAAGCCAAATGAAAAATCATAAAAAAATATTATGGAAAAATCTTTATAGATAAAATTTAGATATAGCGCAAATATTGTAAAAGGGTTGAATATTTTCCCTTAAAATACTTTTTCAAAGGCATATTAAATGAACAAAACTATCCAATTATGTTTTATTTCAATGAAATTGCACAAAAAAGGCGAAAAATACTATCATCCACAGCCAATATTAAAGTAATAAAATATGGGTAAGAGAGAATACTACATCAGCTAAATCTTTCCACAGTGTGGATTTCTTTCCCACAATAAGAAAAAAAGACAGCTCTGACAAAGACGCCATACTGCACGAGAATTACCTTTAACTCAATAAACGCTTCACTCGCTTACGCATAAAGCCTTAATAATCCCATTTCTCAAATCTTGTCTCAAAATCATATTCGCCGCTATTTTCCATTAAGTTAATGGAACCAACCGAGAATCTGAACAGATAGAATGACTGAGGTAGGTGCTGGGAATCCTTTTATCATTTCAACCTCAACCCCTTCCTTTGCTTATTAAGAATAGAGCAATTTTGAACACCAACACAAAGGTACGCCCTGTCAAAGTGAATTATATCGAGCGATAATATCTGCAAGCGTCTACTTTGACGTAAATAGGCATATGGTGGAGGCATGAATTGGAGTTCTGCCATGAATTGGAGCTCAACTTGGAGTTCCAATTTAAATGAGATATAGGATTTCTGTTGGCAGGATTTGTTTTTGGTTGATGCTGTAAACAAAAAACACATCAAAGATTATACTGTAAATGTACAAGACATCTTCTTTCTTCCGAATTTTAATAAGGATTTCATGAAATGGTAGTGTCCTGCTGATTTCTTAGATTTTCGGGAAATCCTTTGTTTTTACTGTTTACATAAGATAGCATATTTAGATTGCCTATCAAAATGATTATTGGCAATTTTAGAAGGATCCTTTTTTCCCCGTCTTCCAGAAATATCTGAATGTTCGGACAACTGCTGAATAATATAAGTAAGCAATTTCCAGAAGCTTATTTCATTTAAGTAACAAGGAATATTCAGTCTTATTTAGTTAATTATCTTTTACCATGTTTCTGCTATGCCTAATTCTATTTTTTTAAATTAGTCTTGGGAAATGAGATACTCTAAATATATTTAAATACTTCTGCATGTGTAAAAAATAATTTTTAAATAATAAAAATTAATTATTTAATTGAACATTATGAAAACTTCACTCAATCCTTCAGAGAATTTATATATCATTCTCTATGCCTTGATTAGATGCTCTTAATTTTTTAATGGAATATAAATCTTATTCGCATGCACTTTGAATGTAATATATAAACATATTTTTAAAATTATAAATATTCCTTGAATTTCTATTATTTTTTTATATTTTTCATACAAGTATATTATTTTTTTATGCTGTTCCTTTTCGAATAAAATGTTGAACAAATTTGAAGTAATTTTTCCTTTATAAACTTCGATTATTTTACAAGCTAATTTTTTTAAAAAAGTTTATTTATGTAAAAGTTTTCTTTTTAAATGTAGATCTATACAGAAGCTGCATTTACAAAGCTACATATAGAGAGGTAACATCAAGATACCTAAAAATGCTGCAAAGAAAAGAACGTTTCACTTTCAGTTCCCGGGTAAGAAAAAAAAAGTAATACTTATGTTAGATAAATAATGAGTCATTTTTTTTATCTTCATATGTCAAGTAAGGAGATTTCAATGCTTTTGGAAATTATTCTAACAAAACGAATAAAAAAAATCTTTAAAAGGGAAAAAAATCGGTTTACTATTAAATCAAGTGGAATTATAGCACTACAGGAAACAATCTTAAGAGAATAAATTTATCTGTACTTGACAGTTATGATTCATTAAAGTATTCTCACAATGATTTTTTTCAACCGTGGTGAATATAAATCGAAAGGAAACTTCAGCAAATAAAAAAATAGAATTAATAAATGAATGGAATAAATAAAATAGAATAAATAAAAAGAATTTCTTAAAAACGGACATCTTGATATTAAATAATGCAATTTATTTCTCTTTCAAGGAATGATGATGGGGTTGAGACAATGGTCGAATATGTTTAACTTCAAAAGTGTCTATAATCGTAAATATATCATCTGTACAAACAGATATCGTTTGCACAGATGAATGAAAACCAACCATTAATGTTATAAAATTATTAATAATTAATTAATAATCAATATTTGTGACTAAAAACTGAGAGTCCCCCTTTCAAAGTGACATGTGGGCAATTCTTTATTAACTCATGAAATGAAAAAAATATTTGAATTATTTATTTTTATAAACGTGCAACATGGATCAATAAAACTTAAGTAGAATGATATACGATTCAGCGTTTGCTGAAGCTCTGGTCAAAGGAATGGCCGGAGCAGCCTTGTGGTGAGTTCTTAGGCTCTGGGGCGGCCCGTTTCAGGCCTCGAAATCTGCCTTCAAAGACAGAACAGCCCAGATTTAAATAGTCCGGAAGAAGACTCAATTCGTCAAGGGCAAATGACGGTGCAAAAATTTGGAGAGAATGCCACTCGGGTTTTGTAAAAATGAATTAAGGAAAAGATAATTTTAGCAATTACAAACATATACAATTATTTCAATCAAATTTCATTTGGACATAATATTTTAACATAATGCCAAAAAAATCAAGATCAAAACATTACTGCATGGCTGACGGATATTTTTATAATTTGATACTGAATATTTTATAATTTTATTCTTCAGCCTCAAATTTTCCATTCAATTAAACGGAATTTATCTGAACAGAAAAGTGGATAAAAATTGAAAAATATGCTGGAAAAATTCATTTTCACAAAAATTTTAATTTTCGAATTTCGTTTAAAGTGTTTTATTTACTCCCCGTCTTTTTCGTAATTATTATTTATGTCATTTTTTTCTTAATAAGAGAAAAAAAATATATTGTAATAAATATTTGCATCCAGCGTTTTATATGACGAATGAAAGTCACTTTACAGAATAATTACTCGAGTAATTGAAATACAAATAAAGTATTGTGTAAATATGCAAAAACTTTTTATAGACTTGATTGTTGAAATAAAATATTTAAACGGCATTCCGATAACTAATAGAATTTTAGCGTGATATTTTGATATGTTACTATTAAAATGGTTGCGGGAGGTATCTTATGAAAAGGCATTCAACATATTCTACGCAGATCACTCGACTTAGAATGACCGAAATAGGCAAGTCACTTCTTTGGTAGTGGATTCTAACTAAGAAAACGTTTCTCAAAATGTAAATATTTTCAATTAAAAATAACTGAAATTTCAATTGTTTCCCTGAATAAATTCGAAGCATACTATCATATATTTAAAAACTTAACATAACTTTAAAATTTAAAAAAAAAGCTTTGAAATAATATCAATTTTATTTTCTTTCATTTTAATAAGCTTTTTGATATGTTGAAATATATTTTGAAGCAATTCATTGTTTCGTTTGTACCTTTTAGTATACGCGCGTGATACTAAATAGGTTTTTGTATTTAAATTATCAATGCTCTAATGAATTTTTTAAATTAAAAATGCTATTTTTGCTATGCTAATTTTTAAAAATTATTTAATGGCATGGAAATCCAATCTAATACATTATTCTATTAAAATATTTCCCTAAAGTCTTCCAAACGTTATGGGGTGTCCGATTAAAAGCAGAATCGTTTATCTTCATATCATTTATTTAAAATATCATCATTATATTAATATTTAAATTTTTTTTAAATATTAATATAATGTTCCTTTATAACAATATAATTAAGTATTCTCATGTTCTGAATACTGTACATCTACTAATGTACAGTTAACCTATTGCGTATTTTAAACGCAAAATTATGTATTTCACAGGTTAAATAAGACATGTGAGCATATAATTTAGAAAAAGAAAACTTATGTGGATATTAAAGGAAATACATAGATGCATTTATCATGTAGGTACGAAGTTATGGTCACCATAGTAGCAAATGAAATTATTCAGTCCTAGTTAATATATCCTATAAACAAAATTATTTTTTAAAATCTAAGTAATTATAATTCTTGAAAGCACATTTCTCCTGCAGTGTCTATTATCGATTTTTCTTCACTTTCTCAAGCGTCGCCTGATCGCCCACCCGGGACAACAGCTCTTCTTTTTACCCCCGCATTCTGAACCACTGGGCAACAGTCTCAAACCTTGGGATTCCAGTTTCCCATCTCATCATTGCTGCGATGACAAAAGAAGTTCTTCAACATCATAACTGCTATTGCCTTGACCTAAAGTTTTGCTCTCTTTTTCGTGGTTTTTGCGTGCCTAACCGATAAAAAAACTTAATGAAATGCTCAGAAGTGTATTACTCATTCTTTTCCTCTCCCTTCTGCGGGAATGGAACTCATTGCAATAAAACGAAGAAATGAATTGATTCATGTATGTAGATATTCAATGGTATCCGCCTTACGAAATAAAAGTGGAGTGTTAATTCTATTTTGGAATTAAATTTCAAAAAAGTAATATTTTTAGCATGGCTTTAAAAAACCAATAGGAAGAATTATTATAAATTTTATTTAAAACGAATTTTTAGAATTTTACAGAAATTAAATAAAAACAGTGCACAAAATGAAATGGATATCCTTAGCAAAATAATTCCTCACACTTTAGAATGACATGCGATAAATATATGAAAAGTTATAGGGGAAAGACTAAGTAGAAACACCGATGTTTATTCCGTGTATGGTTGTATTAAATATCTAAAGAAATAATCCATCTGAAACCTTCAGAAAGGGGAATAAGGAATGCATAGGTATCTTTCTTGCCGCCATTTCTTACTATTCCGGAAGAGTTCTTGTCACACACAAACTGAAATATGATTTATCTTTGTTTTTTTCTTTGTTTTTGTACAAAGATTTGGAGGTTATTTATATAGAGTATTACCATAGATTTTCAAAAGATTAGAGGTTTTTATAAGAATTAATCTAATTTTTTTAAAATGTGTTTTTATGATTTTCTTTTGAAAAATTTGCAACATAGACAGGAATCCTTATGATTAAAAAAAATAATAATAACTTTTAAAGCAATCATTCATTTTATTGGGAAAATTGGATGCCATTTTTCAACTGTTCTATAATGAAATTCATTTATTGCCATATTAACCGACCGAGTTATTTAACTTTTATTTATAAGTGTGGTTATACAATTTAATCTGGTAATATCCCTTCATCTCTCCTTTTTTGAAATTCATTATTAATCCTACTTAATGGAAAAATCAGTTAACGGATAGAACTGTTTACCTCGAACATCGAAATGTTGATAATAAATGCTGCATAATTAACGTTTTTTAAAAAACTTTTCTTTAGAATCTACCACTGTTAGCCACTGATGCAGTGTATCATTTTTATTTAATTTAGTTAATGCCAACATTTCGTTTGGCGGAATGTTACAGTTACTTTGTGTCGAATTTAAATGAGTATGAAAACACGAGAGCTGGCGGCTTCCTAAACAGGCTTCCAATCGTACCAGAAGGAGTACATTTGGTCTCAATGGATTTATTGTTAATCAGATCTGCTTACAAAACAGTTGCTCTATTGAAACGGATTTTTCGAACTCGTGACCTTCTGTTCCTGAAGCCAAGAACTTATTTTGGTCAACGTCTATTTTTTTAATGTATTTAATTTCGCTTATTTTATGTTTATAAAAATGGAATCTAGAATTCATTTTTTTTTCATTCATTTCTTAACATGTTAGCATTTTAAAAACTTCACATTATTTGCAATGACATAATATTTTCAAAGCTCAAATATCAGTTAATCGCTGCTTCATTTGATTCATACTCTATACAAATGATACTTATTAAATTAAAAGACACTATTTAAATAATATACATAAAGTAATTGAAAAAAGTGATTTCAAGCTGTATAAAATTAGCAATAGGGACTTATGAACTCTAGAAAAAAATTAAAAATAACTAAGTCAAATAATATACTTTTTAGTATACTAATAAAAATGTGTTTTTTAAATTTTTTAATCAATTTATTTTAAAAATGTTTCATGTGTATGAATATTGGTGAAATGTATCAAAACACTTGAATGGAAAGTCTAGAAAATTCATGTGCTTTGCAATTTAGAAATTTCCAGATCAAGAAAATTCTTTTGTAAATGGTTAACCAAATGTTTGGATAAATTTAAATTTAAAAATAGGGTTTATGTCCTACAAATTAAAGATAAATCGTGATATAAAGAAGAAGAATTTATTTGAGAAAAACATAATTTAATTTTTTTGAGTAGCTACAATTTTTTTGTTTGTCCTGCAGACAAAAACTAAGAAAAAAATAATTCTGTAATAATAAAATATATCTAATTCTTAGAAAACTTTAAAAAAGAATTACAAATCTGATGATTTTTCATTCTTTGAAGTTTTGAAGATAAGACAATAAGCTGAATTAAATGAATTTCTGTAGATATATTTAGATCTATCTATTTATTTTATTTACTTTTCCTGTTTTTGGTCTGAGAATATTTCGAATGAAGAATGACCCATTAAAAAATCTCTTACATACGTGGAATGAACTTTTCTTACTGATCTTGAGATTGTAAAGGATTTATTTCTGCATATTTGAAATTTAATGCAATTCAGGTTAATCAAAATTTCGATATTTGAGTATTTAAATATAAAGGCTTGAAGTCATAAATGATTTAATGCTAATTTGAATGTCTCATAATGTTAAAATTTCCATTATTTTATAATGATGCGCTGATTTAATTTCTCATAAAAATACATCAATGATCCATTCATGAAGATTAAATAAGAGATCTCGTGTTTATTAACATTGTAAAATTGCAAAATATTGCACCTTCTATTATATTCAGCAGAGCAGTATTATTATCATATAATTTCTTAAACTTTTAATGACAAAAAAGATTGTCAAGCAGTACTAGTTATAACATAAACCTGAAAGGTATAGGAATGTAAAAGCACATTTTTTTTGTACAATATATACAAATATTATATATATCCTAATTTTGATCTAACCATTGTTTCATCTCATTACAAATATATTGCATTCAGTTTATTTTTAAGATATTAATAAAAATATAAAAAAGATTTATGCGCAATTGAATTTTTAATTACTGATTAAATCAAATAAAGTTCATTATAATTTCTATAAAATTTATTAAATGGCGAAGAAAGCAAGGGATTCAGATAAGTTTTATAATTAATAGATCAATTTCTAAATCAGTATGGTTCCAATGAGATTATTTAAATCTATGGTTTTAATAAAATTCATTACCTTTTTATTTTGTACAAATGCAATTTTAATTTTACTTTTCATTTTTGATGAATTATCTTTGATCTCTCCAAATGTTGAATTTGAATACGCGTGATTTGATTGCATTTCAGTGGATTTAACTTATAGATGTTACCAGTAATTCCGAACACAAAGTCTAGAGTAAAAAATAAGGCGATATTTTTCTTTAAAACGTAAGCTGAATGTCCTTGAAAGTAAGGTGGTTGGTGCGGTACAAAATAAAATCTCATATTGATAAGATATTAAAGCTATTCTGATATCTCTCTTTATTATTCTATTACAAATAATTTCGAAACTGATATTTTTCTCTCACAAAGGAATTAAATCAAACATTAATATTTAAATAAAAAAGTTGAAATAATTTACTAGGTAGATCTAAAAAACTGAGCTCAGTACTCATTTTTTTAGATTGGGAGGTTTCGTACTGAGGTCCAAGCATTCCTCTAACATTTTATCCTCGTCATCATCTATTAACATTCTCAAGTGTTTCTTTTAAACAAAAATATATTTTTATGTTTTGTAAATAGTATTAATTAAAACATAGTAAGTACATAGTATAAAATATCTATTTTGAGGTATACTTTTTAGATATTTATTTCTTTGCATTCTAAATAATGCTTTGTGAAGCCATTCATAATATTAATAAAACATAAATTGCTTACACATTTTATACAATTCATGCATTTCACTTTTTCTCTATACATTCTACGTAATGCCTGGATTTCTTATGCAGCACATAATACTTTAAAATTCCTGGCTCAAACATAAGTATTCGTACAATTTGCATTTCTTACTTTTGTCTATGTGAAACAATATATTAATTTTAGTTTTTATTAGTTAATTAGTTTTCTCATAATAATTTTGAGGTTGTTATGTATACAATTATATTCTTAAAAGAATATGAAACGTAAATGAAATCACTTACAGCACTTAATCATATCCATTTAAATAATTAATCGCAGAATTTTTATATCTTGCAGTGTTTATGAGATACGATATGTCAAATGTACTTTATGAATTCATGTAACAAGCAATCGAATTTAATTTTGCATTACGAAAGTTCGTATAGATGAATGAAACTAAGTATAATGATGTATTCATTAAACCGGTTCTGAAGGAAAAAGATTCAAAAATGAAAATTCCTAAAATGGTATTCAAACAACACTTTTTAAATTGTACGTATGTATTTTTAATTGCAAGAAATATCATGAAATGTATAATATGACAATGAGAGTCACAAGGTTGAATTTCTGAAAAATAAATCTTATTATGCAAAGGATATCTTTATTTATCAGATGATTTTTAAAAGTTTAAATTAGCTTATTCAAAAAGGATGAAGACTTAACTATCTAAAATAGCGATTTGCACAAACTATACAATTGATAAGATACAGTAATATTTGCTAATAATGTATATTACAATAATTCTCCCGTATCCTTTTTTTGTCATCGAAAATTTTCACATCAATCCATTAATCTCCACTATGAATAAAAAAATATACATTCAAAGAATAAATTAATAATAAAAATATAGGGCTTAAATAAGATGTAATTAGCCTTTAATGTAAAAAAAGACTCATTAAAATAGCATTTACTGTTATCCAATAAATAAATCTTATCTTAGTCAAATAGAAAAAGAAAAAAAAAGACTATAGCAGAAAAATTCTCAAAAATTCAATACTTTACCTTTGTATATTCATGTCAATTCTCTTAAATTGACTGTCGCAGTATAAACTTCAGTGATGAAATTTTTATGCAAAATAATAGTTAAGGAGTTTGCTAGTTTCTTGAAAATGCTGTCAAAATTCTTTAAAAGAACGTTCATTAAGTAGCTTTGACATTCTACAGCAATATAAATATTTTTCACTGCGGAAGACGATCTTCCCTGTCGAATAGGATAGCTCACAGGAAAAGGAGAATTTATATAAATCCTTAAAAATGCATATATTATTTTATAAACCAATTTCTTATATTCAATTTGTTTTTATAACCGCTGTATCTGTTTTCATAACTTTTATCACATCCAACACATTTATTGTTGAAATATACAAAAGTGTCATACTGAACAATGGATTAAATGAAAATTAAAAAATGCTGTGAAATCATCATTAGGATTATTCATTTAATTATACCTTTTTTATATTTAATTGAATTAATACTCTTAATGATGATATTTTACCAAAATAAATTTTACACTGTTATCTATCTAACATTTTGAAACTAAAGTATTTAGCTAAAATTTAAAAAAAAGTACACATTTAATAATATATAAAATATTATTTGAGGTTAGATTTAAGTTTTTCTGTTCTTCGTATTCTTCGTATTTTCTGTTCTTCGTTCTAAGATAGCATAAATCATTAAGGAAACCTTTACTAGGTTCTTGAGAATGTAGAATCAAATTTTTAAGTAATAAAGTTAACGCTTTTTAACTGTAATAACATAGAAATCAAATGTTATGAGAGGATCAAATGTTATTTGGATTCATGAATTTCCGCGATTTTTTCCAAAGGTTTTAAACTCTGGAATAAGATAATATTCATTATATAAATTTATCGAAAACCTGATGTAGATTTCATATATTAAATTTTCAATTATTTTAATAGTAAATATATTCTAACTCTCTCTGAGCACAATTGTTTTCATTCTTTTTTAATCGCGTGAAATCTTAACTATATACCTATAATTTTTTTTCATTATTTTTGAACTGAAAATTTGCACCGATTATTTAAAAAGGAAGACTCTGCATGGCGATACGAGAGTATTCTTCTTTCGGTTATATTTCTTCGTTCAATACAGTATTTAGGTTAGTGGTTTTCATTTACTAGATTTTTATTTTAATATAAAATGCATTGTTTTAAAAAGAGAAATCCTTTCAAAATACTTTGTGACATTTGTAGTGAAAATTAAATTTATATTATGTTTTCAGGAAAAATTAGATAACACAGAAGGTCTAAAAGATAATCTGCTAGATAATACAAAAGGTAATTACGCATTTTTAGAACAATTTAGACAAAGAATTAAAAAAAATGCTTTGGAAAAAAATTTGGCAACAGTTTATTATTTGAAATAGAAAACATTGTCCATAATTTTATAATTTACTCTTTTGTAAAAATATCGTACCCAAACCAGACTATAGATTAAAGGAACATTTTTGCACTCCTCGAAAAGAAATGTATTTCTATTTCATAATTAAAAAAAATGTGAAAAACTTGGCATTAAAGTGTTAAGTGCAAAATAAGCACTATTATTAATGAGAAGGAAAAAAGTCGCAGATCAAATCTTCTACATGGAAAGGAAAGTCCAAACGAAAGCCGAAGCCATGTTATTTCAAATATTTCTAAAGTGAAAATCGTTGGCAACGCAGAAATTACTTTCAAAATCTTTATTTATTTTTGCTGAAAATATATTTAAAACAATAAATTAAGATGTATGACATAGGAAAGTTAATAAACATATTATTCACCAGCTTTGTGGGAAATAACAGTTCGACGTAAAGCAGTTTGTACGAGAAGTTCCAACTGTATGAAAAATATTTAACAAGACATTAAAAAAAAACACATTGTGACCGTTCATGCCAAATGAGTTTACTTAAATGTCTGTAACACAAATAGGCTTGTTTAATATAAAAAACGAAGAGGAAAAAATGTCATGAAATGTGTTTTTGCCATTGCAATGAAGAGGAAAAAATGTTTTTGCCATTGTAATGAGAGTTTCAGTAAGGGATTTAAAATTCTCGTTGGTTTCTTCTACAGGAAGGAATTGAAAATATAAAGTTTAAAGAAATGTTACAATAAACTCAACATACTTTCATGAGAAAATATTATATCCAATATTTAGAGAAGAAATTTTATTTCTCTCACTCAACAACTTTCAAAGAGTCAAATTTCATCAACCCACATTTGCAAGTCTCCCTTCAAGACTCGAAAAAGGTGAAGATTAATACAGATATTACATATATAACTTTTCAAAATATTTTTGCGAAATCCGCTGAGTTTTCGCTAAAGGAATATTGTATTTTTTCTCACATAAAAAGAGCTTTTTATAAGCACAATTCCGCAACCACTGATGGACTCTGAAAGAAATGGAAATCAATATCCTTGGACATTTAAGGAAAATTCATCCTACTACAGAAATCAATATGTAGGCTCCCAGTGAAAAAATAGTACACTGGTGTGCAAATCTTAAGCAACAGGTATGTTTTTTGCCATAACTTCACGAGAACTCATCTGAGAGACATGAAATTCAGAAATGAGATACAGCATTTTGTTCTGAAAGAATGACGAAAGCATAGTTGCGCAGAAATGAATACAATGCATACAGTATGGAATCAAACAAAAAAGGCTTTATTGAACTCATAGTATCGTTACACATGATTGTCGGTCCAAGAGGAAGAACAGCAAGCAGATGTTCCTTAGTATGGGATATGCCCTCCCCTTACTGCAATGGTTGCTTCGCACCGTCTCCCCATACTCAGCACCAGATTGTCCAACAGTTCGTGAGGTAAGAGTGCCCATTCCTCAATCAGCATCTGTTTAAGTTGTCGGGTGTTCCCAGGAGGATGTAATCGTGCAGAAAGGCGTCTCCCCAAAGCATCCCGCACATGTTCTATCGGATCTCCAGTTACAGAACCTCTGTCGAAAACGTGGAGCTCTGTCCGCCCGTTCATCATAATGCCTCCCCAGACGACAACTCCAGGACCACCGAAACGGTCTCTTTCCGTGATGTTACAAGCGATTCCCAACGCCAGTTGATTTGGAAAGAGGTCGGGACACGGTTTCATCCCAGGTGCTGAGTATGAGGAGACGGTGCGAAGCAACCATTGCAGTAAGGGGAGGGCATATCCCATACTAAGGAACATCTGCTTGCTGTTCTTCCTCTTGGACAGACAATCATGTGTAACGATACTATGAGTTCAATAAAGCCTTTCAATTCTCCTAAGATCATCAAAAAGCGAGTTTAATGAAATCCGAGGGTTTCAATGAAAAATATCATTCGTGAGCTGGGAATAAGTGACCAATCAATGCGACGAATGGCAAAAACAGAGCCTAGACTGAAGCCATACAAGTTCCAAAAAGTTCAGCTTCTCACTGAATGAAACAAATTCATGCGGCTCCAAAGGTGCCGAAAACTTTTGAGACGGCGCTGGGAAAGATTCCTTTCCACTAATGAGAAGCCCTTTACCGTTCAAGGAGCTCAAGGATCTGGTCTGTAGACGCTCCAAGAACTTCAGCAATTGTTGAGCAACATCCAAAGTCGGTCATGGTCTGGAACGAAATTAAGGCAAACTGCAAAATAGTTTTGTTTTTTGGGGATGAAGGCGTTAAAATAAATAAAAAGTGTACCAGCGGATATTCTTTATGATGTTGTACTTCTGTGGATCAAGATGCACTTCGGCAATGTAAAGTGAACATTTCAATAAGATTCCACCTCAGCTGACAAGCCCATAAAGCCAAAAGAGTGACTCAATTCCGGGCTTAATATTATCTGGAGACTGGGCACGAAACTCGCCGAATCACAATCCCGTATAGGGTTCCTTTGAGAGTCTAAGGCTTCATTAATCTGCACAAATGATTGGACTTTCTAAACCCATAACTTCGGCAGGAATGGGACGGAATAAATTGCTGAAAATTTCAATAAGCATTTGCGCCTCTGCTTCGCTGCAAAAGTCGGTCACATTGAAACCAATTAAATTTATTTATCAGTAAATTTATACTCTTCTTATTATTTCTTACATTTTGTTAATTTATTTATATTTAATAAAGTTATATTAAAAATTGTTTGTCCGGGATTTTCTGCCGTACCCTGGTAGATAAAATTTTAAGGAAAGAAAAAAAATTATATTTTAGCTATTCTAGAAAAACGTAATGTCTCATAAAAGGTTATAGAAATGCATTCTAAGTCACTCAGAAACTAACCAATTCTTTATAACCACTGATTTGGAGAAAACGAAACGAATGTTTCACGTTTATTAAAAATAAATATAATAACTTCTATTGCTTGGCTATATAATATTTCACTTATGAGTCTGAATACAAATTTCCATAATACTTTAAATTGCAATTTTTTAAAAAAAATCATAAAACGTAATGCATTGTTTTATTCCTTCAGTGTATTCACCTACATAATAGGATGATTTTTGAAATTAAAATAAATCTATCCAAATCTCAAATTTGTTATTGAAACTTGCAGCAAAAAAGCTATTCTAAAACTGTAAAATTGAATTCATGAATAGGGATTCTCTCAGATATAATAAAAAATAAAACCTATTTATAATAAAATCGGAAACCAAATTTCTGTAATTCATGTCTTCAACAGAAGATATCAATCAAGACTGATGCAACAAGAAAAGAAAAATCTCAAAATAATATATTTCAAAGTCAAAAACTTCTGAATAGTTGAATCTCATACCGAGTGTTGCTCTGTTCTTTGTTTCTGTACATCATATCGAATTCCAACGTTCTCTTTTTGTGAAAAATGCAATCAATATATCATTTTGAAAATTTATTGCGCAAGATTCAAAATATACAAAACTGAATTTTAATCTGGATATATGCCACATTATTCCTTCTAATAATGATTGAAAAAGAAGTTTCCTTTATAAAAATATAAAAACCACCTCTACAGTGCCCTTAACTTTCTTTTGAACGGTCGCTTCCCCAATGTCTACATCCAGTCCCCTATGTATGGAAAGTCATTAATCATAGTTTTATCTGATCGATGTTTTTTGACCATCAGTGTCTTAATATTCCAAATTCGCTATATTTAACGACGATGATAAATGATCTTATGCTCATACCAATAATTAAAATTCTTTAACAGTGATAAGAACTTTGCAACTCATGTTTTTCTAATTAGACTTCTAAATAAAAGTGAATTTTAAAATTTAGATTTAATAGTTGTTTTTTTTTTATCTATCATTTGGAAAAAAAATATTTTTCAAAAACATAACATTAATTAATTCTGAAATTTTCTTTCTAGATGACGTGAGAATTTTTAGTACAAGAATTTCGAATTTAAGAAAATATTATCATGTGTGGCATATTATTATTTCAAATCTATTATTAATATATTTGTTATTGAAAGGCTGAAAATTTCGAAATAAAAAATAAGCCTCATCATTTTTTGATCCTCTTAGATATCTTCGATTTCACTTTATTCAGTATCGATTCCTCAAAAAATAGAAGTGTTTTTTTAATTCGCTGCTTTCAATGATCAGTTCATTCGCCAGATTTTAAGGATGCAAGTATAATGATAAAATTCAAAATATGTAAATTGTTTAGATTAGCTATTTTACTATTATATTAATAATTTGAAATAAAAGTTTTAACTTAACTTACTTAATTTAAAGTTTCAGTATATATTAAAAGTTTGAATCATTTTTGAAAAGTATCGTTTGTCTACAAGTAATAATTTTGAAAATTGTTTTAGTATTAATTCCTTTATTTTTTTTTCAATGATGAATCTAAAACTGAAATGCATTTTACCTACTCACACATCCTTTCGTGTGCACACACACATCTACGAACAGTTCGTTAATATTCCGTTATTCCACCATCTTTGTTATTGCCATTTGTTTTCTTTTTATCTCGTATTGAAATATTTCACTCTTAACTGTTTATAATTAAACTTTTAAGTAAAAGCCCCAGGTGGGGGAGAAAATGAACTTTTAATCTTTTATCTTGAGATCTGTTAATACTTATGTTACAATAGATTTATGATTTTGATCTCTTGTGTTTCCAACGAAGTTAATTACTACAATGCAGAAAGATTCCTGGACTTTTCACTGTTCCTTCCATTTTAAGATAAGTTTTATGTTTTTCATTTGTTTTCGGATATGAGGATACTACAAACAGTTTGTTTCGGGTAGACCTAGAAAATGTACATCAATATAACTGAATTATCATTTTGGTAAATGTTTTATAAATAGTTTTATAAGAGCTTATTTATATGAGTAAAAGAAGTAAAATATTTTCCTTGATCAATTAAACTTCAACTTAGACATTTTTAATGCCAGGTTCTGATATTTTTCTTTTCGGTCAATCTTTTTAATGGGGTAATACTTCTATTGGGGTTGTTTTATTCACAATATATATATATATATAGATAGATAGAGAGAGAGAGAGAGAATTTTTATGTAAACACTCAATGGAAACAATATAAAAATCGCTTTCAAGCAACTGCATATTTCTTATTTCTATGCAAGAATGTAAAACGGGAAAAAGTGTTAATTCAAAATTTTCGTAATCAATAAACTATAAAATACATTCATTAGGTAATGGGATGAAAAGGCAAGAAACGAAGGGGGAGATAAAAAGAGCTTAATAAGGTTATTGACATACCAGGTTATTGCTGTGTTTAATAGATAATCAAAGGATTTAAAAGAAAATATTAAATAAAATCGAATAGAATAATGGATATAACTCAAGTAGATAAAATTATAATTTAAAATCTAAAAAAATAATAAATAATTTCATTAAATGATATTTTAATGTTTCTTAAAATTACTAAATTTATACACTGTTGCGGGATTATGGTAAGAATGATCATTACGAAACTTTCTAATTATTCAAATAATAACTAAAAAATGCTATAAAACAATGCAATTTATTTTTAAAATTTTTTTCTCAAACATTCATAAAATATAAAATTGAAAATTCCAATAACAATCAAACAAATGTAAAAATGCTTAAAATCTTGAATTTTTAGATATTTTTTAGAGGAAACAACCGTTCTTAATATTGAATGAAATTTAGATGCACCCAGAAATGTATATTTATGATAAATCACCTTCGGTGACAACTATTTAAATTTCATAATTTGAATTAATACATAAAATTAATTAACCGTTGACACTTGCCAGTATTCACTTGAATAATTTGACACAGCATTAAAACAATTTGAAATCCCATTTATTAAAGATAGTAAAGGCATATTTAATAAATACCTTATTTAATAAAGCCTTTTTCTCTTAATACTTTCGAATTATATTTAAAAATAAACAATAAATTATACACTTTCTACTAAATTCCAAAGTCCACTTGCAAAATAAATACTTGTAGTCATTTCTTATTTGTAGTTATTTTGCACGTCTGCCCGAATGAAACAACATCGTACGGGAATAAGAGCATTGTTCAGAACAAAAATAATTTTGAGAGCTAATTGAATAACATTTTACAGATTTTTTTGTATAATTCTATATTTGTAAAACCTTTAAAAATTTATCATCGATTATGCATTTGCAAAGATCTTTTCAAGCTGTTGAAAGGTCCTTGTCAATGGACAATTTTTTAAAATTCTTTTCAGCAATA
Organism: Argiope aurantia; assembly: GCA_026543865.1. Taxonomy (NCBI): domain Eukaryota; kingdom Metazoa; phylum Arthropoda; class Arachnida; order Araneae; family Araneidae; genus Argiope; species Argiope aurantia. The sequence goes on from JAPMOR010043682.1 coordinate 194,348, forward strand.
AACATTACTGTGAAAAAAAGTATGATTTTACGCTATGCAAAAATACTTCATAAGCTATTTTTCGGATTAAAATATCGATACAGGAAGCCAGAAAGGAGTTTAAACACAGAGTCATTGGATATGAAAAACAATTTTAATTGTGTGTCTTAGTGTGTCTTAACCCTACATTCTTCGGCAAGATCTCCAAAAAAATCGAAATCTAAGAAATATGTTAGAAATTGGACTCATGCCAAAAGCTTGAAAACAATGCAGATGTATAAAGACAATCCGGAAATCTATTTGCCCAATTTCACCGATGAATCAAACTTAAATGGCAGTGTAATCATTGATTCACTCATCTCTCTAGGCTTCAGTTAAGACGGAAAGGTCAGGTCTCTGCCTTTCAAATTAAATCGGCAAATATTTATCAAGCTCTTTCCTGGAAAATATATAGCATCACGAAAATCCCATTCTTCTTTTTTCACAGGTAGCACGAGGAACTAAAAGCTCTCCAGAAATCAAAACTGGAAATAGCCTAAATAGATTTTGGAACGTTGTGCTATAAAAAAGCTATCATCGAGACTTCTGAAAATGTTAAAGCGAATAAAGTTGTCAAGGCAACTCGGAAAAGACAGAGATACATAGACATTTGCGAATTCAGAAAGCTTTGAATAAAAAAGTTTTCCGTGGAGAAATAACAAGAAAGTTAAAAGGACGGAGGAGAAGGTCACTTCATTTTTAGCATTCACTTATCAACTACTAAATATCTCTTATAAACTATCACTTGCCACGGGTGTGACCACAATATCCGCGAAGGCTCAATTTTTGAAAATATAGTTGCCGATGTGGTGAATACGTAAAGGACAACATCAACCATTACAGTTATGCAACGCTAACAGCATTATTCTTGAAATCAATCTCAGCAGAATGATCTTACGATAGCCAAACTTACATTTATGAAACAAATAAATTAATTTTCATATTTTTGATTAATCTTTCTTTGGGGCAATAAAATTTAACTTCAAATCTTTTTTGTATATATTCCAGATATTATAAAAGAATGTTTCAAAACGCTTAACTTTCTTTAGCCTAGAATTTATCTGTGTCTTAAACATCAAATATTTTATAATTTTTGTTTCCTTAAATTATGCTATGTGCCTACGTATATATATATATATATATATATATATATATATATATATATATTATTTCTGAGCAACATGTATTATGCATGTTTATTTTAAATTTGCAAAGTAATCGTGCTTTTTTTTTCTAACTTTTTTCAAAAACAAATTCATTGCTGCTGTTTTCTGTAAATATCCGATTATATGAGTAAGTTATTAAGTATGTAAAGAAAGTGTTAGAAAGTGTAAAATGAGTCTGTTTTGTTTAAAAATCTAATGAGGGCAATCTCGTACACAGCTTACGAGCGCAGACCCCGTTTGACCTACATGGAATTCGGGTATTAATAAGGAAACTTTTCTGAATTCTGTTATTGGATTTAACCGCACACATCCAGCCCCACCACTCTTATTATAAGAGGAGGCAAGACTGTGTTAGGTAAGAGTTAGAATGTGCAAAAACTGCGTCTCTATTTTCTAAGAATGTAAAATTATCGTGATATTAATCAATGATATAAGTAAGCAAGATGTATTGCACATATCTGATACTAAAATTTCTTTAAATGAATTAATATCTTTTTTGATGCATTTTTGGCAAATACTTCTTCATTTCATTTATTTTACATCACATGAAAAACGTTCACCATCAAAGTCTTAATTTACATTATGTTTCCTTATAAAACAATACATAAAGCTTGTATATTTTTAAAGGAAATGACAAGTTTACACAAATCAAACATCCCATTAAAACCTAAATATTTTTCATTTATTTTTCAAAAAAAAATTACATCTTAAACAGATAGTTTTAAAGAATTTTTCATCAAAGCATTTTTCTATTCATTTCATTTATAAGTAAGTAATCAAAATATGTAAATATTACTGATTGAATCAAATCTGTTTTACTTATTTATAATTTCTTCAATCATATGGCTAATATATAAATTTCTTGGTCATATGGCTTTTTTTTTCATTTTATTTTGATACATACAGCCAAGAAAGTCACTTTGTAATCAGAAGAATATCATCTAGTTTTATTGTTGTTTGTAAGGATTAAATTAAAATCAAACGGTGAATATTTCTGTATAATATTCTTTAGATTTCAATTAAAACTTCCATAAACACATGCATTTTATTCTACTCAGTTTCTGTATTTTTGCAATGTGGAATATATCCGCAGATCCTAGGGTAAAAGTAATCCACTGTCTTTTTTTACGAGAAACATTTTCATCTTATCCAAGGAAGGCCATAAAAATTTATAGGGCGCGTCAAAAAAGAGAGACTTATCAAAAATTCTCCAATTTCACATTTCTTCTTCAAAGAGCCGGGAGCTCGAGCTGCGGAAGTTTCCTTTGTCGAAGATTAAGTAGTGACAACACACCGGTGGTGCCGCACAATCTCGTTCAAAGGTTGCAGTTTTAATCTGAGACAAGATTTCATCGACTGCTGGGGGCGCGATTCTTCTCCAAGCATCAAATCTATACTATTTATAAATTTTAAGAATATGTGAGGGTAACATCTTTTGTCATTAATATTTGCAACCTTCTCTTGATGATTAGAAAAAAATTCATACAAACTGACTTTGAGAAATATTTTTCCTTCACGAAATTTTAAAAGTAAAAATATTTTTTTTTAGTTCGAAATCGCGGATCCGAATATTTTAAAACGTCAAAAAAGCTTACATATGTATTTTTATTCGAAATTCAGCAACTGTTCTAATATATTCGTTTTTCAAATGAGCCATGAATTATGTTTCAGATGTATTACTTTTGGCAAACTAATGATATATCCATTGATTTTAAACATATATTGGGAACTATATATATATATATATATATATAAAGCATCGAACAGCCCTTCTAGTTTTGAAAAATAACTAGCTATATAAATGTAAATAGATTATAAAACATGATCAGGAAATTTGAGATCTTAGGACATTCTTCCTGGACGTGAACTTTTTTGTAAAGGCTCTTGAAAAAATTTCGTTCATTGGGGCAGAGGACATGGATTCATATCACTTGGGTAGAACAACCTTCTCCCTTTCTGCAAAAGTTTTAAGTGAGGTGAGTGCCACTGTCCATTTTTCGTAAAGTTATCCAATGTAGCACCTACAATATAGAACCTCCATTATCATATGACTTATGTTTGTGCTCTGCTCGATAACGGGTAAGAGAAATTATATTGGAAATGACACAAAACCAGTTAATTGTTTGAATATCTACAAACGTTTTTTTAAGATGAATTTTCATCAACTGAACTGACAAATAATCTTGCATTCATTCAATCAGAGATGCAAAATTATCTCTTTCTTATTTCATAATGGTGATAACTTAGAACAGAGCAGACATCATAGGGAAGGATGTCTACACAATTTGATATTGAAACTATATATTAAAAAATGTTTTTTTCCCTTCTTTTCAAAAAATTTTACCTTTATTAAAAAAATGCGGAATATCAAAAAACCGTATTAGCCCTTTGATGGATTAAACATTGCATGTTTCACAACCTAGCAAAGAATATCTATACAATTGGTTATAAAAATGAATATTTAAAAATGCTTTTCTCTTCTTTCGATTTTAAAATTCATGAAATATCAAAATACCATATAAGGCCTTTAATAGATTATTTTTGCACGACTCACACACGAAGTTTAAAATATTACTAATGGAAAATAATTTCTAGATATGGGTGGCGTAGTTAAAGTATGCTGAAATTCTAAAATCGTCAACATTGTTAAAAAAAACTTGTTTTCGACAAATATTAGCTGCTACATGAAATTAAGCTTATTTGCAGAATGAAATATAAATAAAATATTTATGATATTAAGGAAAAGAAATGCAGGTTGTAATTCTTTAAGGAAATAGTGAAAAAAAATGTCGCAAAAAATTTCCAAAAAGGAGAAAATAGAGGGGAGTGACAAGTATATTTAAAATCGTAAATAACTTAAATTGGTACAATAACTTAGCCATACTTTTGATATAATTTGATTAAAGAAGATAAAACAAAATACAAAAATAATAAAGAGTTTGCAATAAACTTCAAAATATCAATTTTAATCAACGATATCACATAAAAAATGTATGGAAAAAGATAATTTGATATACTTATTCTTCTTAATACATTTCTTTACTTCTAAAAATTACTACTTGGAATATAAAAATCCTTCATTGACTTATCTGAAGACAGACAAAAATATATTACGCAGCGAAATTGCAATATGATATGTTTGCATAAAAATGAATCTTTTTCATACAGGATTGAATCATAAACATAATATAAGTAATCAAATCCTGACATAAGGGCTGATCCGATTTCTTCTTCTAAGCCTAAAGGAAACAAAGGAATGCAATTTGTTTTGCTGAGAATGAATGCTCGGACAAGCATCTGCGAAATTAAGAAAAGAACTTCGGACTTTGCTTTCTAGATTGAAGCAGAATAACCTAAAAGTAATTACAACTTTCACCCTAGCATGATGATTTTATAGATAGTTTCGGATCATTCATTACATTTCAGCATCGTAATTAGTATCGGGAAGGCTATTGCCCTGTACCTAAAAGATCTCATTTTAATATGATGAAAGCTCGTTTTCCTTGCTCTGTTTATAAAGAATGCTTAAATTCAAGATCCCCTCCCTCCGCTGTACAGTTTTGATCACAATTATTTTCTTTAGACAAAGATATGCAATTTAACCCTTTAAAGGGTCAGTTCCTTAAAAAGACCATGATTTTTATTTTGAAACTAATAGCGTTTTTTTTAAATCGGAGATGTACCATATTTTGTACAGAATAAACTTTGTTCAATGCTCAATTGATTCAAATAGATATGCAAAATACGACGATTGTGTTCAAAAGTTTAATCACATCACAGTAATTAATATTATTGCTCTTGAACTATTTTCAGTATTTATAACAATAATAAATCGTTAAATACAGAATTTGAAATAATAGGTTTGTTAATTTCATATCATAATTATTTAGTTACGAAAGTCCATACGAAGCAATACACAGTATACCATAAAAAAGATATTTTATTTCTTACTAGCCACTTTTGACTACCAGCTGGTCCGCCTGAATTAGTTCACTAAAAATTTCAAATAAATAGTTTCAGTAACTTGATCTCTTAATAGTTTTTCCAGCGAAACTTTTTTAAGCTTCAAGTTTTGAGAATTCACAATATTATAAAAGTAGCCTTAAGCCTCTCTCTTCCTTCTGCTACTTCAGCTCCCGTAAAATTTGAATCTTAAATTAAGCTGGAAATGATTAAACAACAATTAATATAAAAACAATTTTTGTTCACACCAAGTATATATTTTTAAAAATATGATTAAGGAAAACACATTCGTTCAGCACAGATGTGTGCTTTATAGAATAATTTTCACAATTTAGGCAATATTTCAAAAAAATCATTCAATTAACTGTACATTTTGTTTATATTTTATTCTTTTTGAAACTAAATAATTATATTGTTCAATAACTTTATTATATCTTGTTTTTAGACTAATTTAACATATTGACATAAAAAATATCATTTTAAATGAAAAAATATTACCTTTGGGGAGCTTATTCTTGAAAAAATGTGAAATTCCTCTAACTTGCAATACTTTTGACCAGTAGTGAATTTACCATTAAAAAGAAATTTTTATAAGCAAGAAAAATTGCGAAATGAGATTATAAAATTTTTTAAATGACAGCACACTTAAATTTGGGGATGAATCAAATGACGAGATCATTTAAGGAGCATGCGAAATTTTAGCTTGTTCTTCCGAGTAATTTTCCCATTACATTAAATTTCTCTATCGCTTTTAAAATATTGCACTTTACGAATTTAAGAATGTCGATAACATTTTATTCGGCATTGAAATAACACTAATCAAGCATTTTTTAATCAAATATCATTTGTAATTTAACACTAGAACGTCCGAGATTTCGATTATCCTTAAACGTCCGCGATATAAAATAACTGTAATAACTAAATAATTGCAGGCTATTGTTCAATAAGTTTTAGTTTTAAAACTTTTTAATATTATTATTATTTTATATTATGACCCTTTATATCATAAAAAACTGTAACAAAACAAATTACTTAATCTTGTAAAATGAAATAAAAAATGGCATTCATAAATATTAGTATAATGAGCAAAATCGTAATTTTTGTGAGAATGCAAGTTTTTTACTCATTATTTATCGTTTTTATACATAATGTTCATTTGCAATGGATGTAGTGATATTCAATTTTTCCCAATACCGTGCGATTAGGGATTGCAATATCGGACCAAAAGTTCAATACCGGTATTCGGTATTTTTTTAGATCTTAATACCGGGATACCGGTTTTAATACGGTATTAAAAAATTTAGAAAAAGAAAGAACACAGGTGCTTTTTTTTATTTGCCAGTTTTATTAGAGAGTGTAAATATCACAAAAGAATAATTTGTAATTTATAAATTATAATAGTACATAAATAATCACAAAAAGTAAAGGAACGTCTTATTTATTTAAATCACAAAAGAGTGTAAATATCACTAATCAGTCTGTGGTAATATTACAAATTTTTGAAATGTGGTCTTAAAAAACATAATGCATCAATTGTACTGTCATTAAGCCGGGAACGTAATTTTGTACAAAAATTACCAGCTGTCGTAAACGCGTTTTCGGCATTTACGCTAGTTGGTGGTACTGTTAGCAATGCTTCTGTTAGCCCTCATCTTCAAATAAATCCATTTCTCGTCGGATGGTTTGGGATATATCTGATTTCTGTATTGTATTATTTTGTTATTGTTGTTGTTGAAAGTTTTTTTATTTATCGCTAATTCTAATTTTTGTTCAAGAGACAATTCTTTTCACTATCGACATTAGTGTCATCATAATCTTCGATAACTGAACTGAATGTGGATAGGTTTGTGGGTAAAAATTTTTAAGAAAATTTACTATAAACTTGATCAGATTTGAATTGGTTAGTCTCCTTTTTTTCTTTTACATTTTCATTTTTAAAATCATTATAATTATGTAGATACCGTAAGACAATTTCATTTATTCCTCATAATTTAATGTTTATGTCCCTTATATTGAATAAAAATTGCTCTGAAATATTTTACTGCGCATTAATACTTTTTCCTTTTGTATTACTAATTATCTGTAATGTTTACGTCTCATAAAACCGAGATTCTTGATTGTTAAATATAAACATCCTTTAAAAATGTTCTTTCATCTTTCCTCTCACTCCTATTTTGTCGAATTAAACCCATCCTAACGCATGCCCAAAAGCGCGGAGGGTTTTACAATCCATTGTCAAACAATAGTTTATCTCTTCTCTTGATTGTATGAAGCAACTTTGTATTCACAGTTCTTCTAATTAATTTCGTCCGTTAGGGAGACATAAAAACAAAAACTTATTCTATTTTGCTATGTTGGCTATCTCTGAACGTATAGTGAAGACAATTTAAAACATCTCTAGTAAATACCGAAAAAACGGTATTTAAACTTGTGAGCACCGGTATTACAAAATTGTACAAATGGTTCGAAATACCGGTATTCGGTATCTCGGTATACACAATATTCGGATTGCAATACCGGTATACCAGTATTGCAATCTCTACGTGGATGAATAATCCAAGAATTGATTACTGCGAGGTCGCATTTCGAGCCGCAAATCTGACAGGAACATTACATTATGCGGTATCCATTCTGTGCCATCCCTAGCGACATATATATATGGATTAACTGGAATATTATTAATTTCATTTTCCCTTTCTTCAGATTTTTCAGTCACTTTCACGCAATCTTATGTCTTCTAACAAGACAGCTCACCACCATCCGATTTATTCTCAGAAAGCTCTCGCAACAAATTAGCAATTTCATCAGGGATTAGAACTTTTCTGCTCGCCATCGTTTCTGCGTGTCTGCTCTGCACAAGGTTCGAAAATCAAATGAAATGTTTTTTATGAGCAGATAAGGAAATGCTGTGTAACGAAATACTTAGACACAACAATTTTAGAATAAGTAATTCATTCAGCTGCGAACCCAATAACACTGCACTCAATGTCAAACAAATGTGCGATAGTACCTTGGGAAATTTGTTTTACTTAGTGAAATATCGTTTGTTGAACGACAGCTATTTATAATGATAAATTTCCTTTCAGTGTAATAACCATGGAAAATGATTAAAAGTCACGAAAAATTTTAAAATTCCCTGCTAAAATGCGGAAAGAAGAACAAACTGAACAGGCTCCAGTATCCAACCGACACCAACGGACGCTCTAGTGTTAAGAATATATAAAGAAATATTTTGTCAATGACAGAAAAAAAAAATTAAAAATGCTTTTCGTTACCATAATGTTTTATTATCCATTGCTTTTCAGTTTCGTAGAGTGTCACCGTCTATTATGGTAAGCTACAATTTATACTCCTTAGTTCATATAATGTCGCTTACAAAATATAAGAAAGCACTTAAAACTGCGAATTTCATTTTCTAATAAATAATCTGTGGGATAGTAATTATTTAATTTTACAAACATACTGACCGATTTATTTTTCTTTTTAATTAACGCATGACGAACTCCCTATTTCGTAATAAGAAAAAGCCCATTTGTGTGTGTTTAAATTTATTAATGTCTATGTTCTCAGTATTTATTATAAAAGTCTGAAATTGCATAAAATTAATCTGAAGTAATTACAATTATTATAATATTGTATAAATCATAGATGAAAAAAATAATTTAGGCAGCAAAAGGCAATTAGATAACACATTTATCTATACTTATTATAAAGCTCAATGTGTGTGTGTGTGTGTGTTGGCTCTCTACAGGCCAGACCATTCAACCTACAGCTACCAAATTTGGCACGTGTATACCTTGGAGGCCGGAAATGTGCACCTGGGGGTTATTTTTTCTAATTTTTAACTAGAATTTTATTTATTTAAAAATTAAGCGAAATTTTGACGTGTTTCTGCTATAACTGCCGAAAATATTACCGCACAAAAAAGATTTTTACATCAAGTTAAAGATCAAAAATTTATCTTTCAAATGATACTACTGTTTAAATCTTAAAATTAAATTTCTATTTTTAATGAATTTTTAAATAAATATTTTAACTATGTTTTTCAATAATTTTTTTCGTCAAAAATAAAAATTAAGATTAAGCACGTTTCGCATTCATGGGAAAAAATTAGCTTTTTCCAAAGTGTTGCCATCACATTGATTAAAGCTCCAACTAAAAATAAATTAAATCTTTTTGGAAATGAAATCTGCAAAAATATAATTTTTGGCACGTGTCTGTAGGAAATGAAACAAATATGAAATATTATTTTTTCGAAAAAATAAATTCAAAAAAAATTCTTTTTATGATCTTTTACACTCTCTATACAGGGTGTTTATTTAGTCCCGGACCCATTTTGATGTTTAATGACTCATAAAATAATGAAGATATAAACAAACTTATGGCATTTATTGATGGAATAACTCATATATTTTCCTTTTCAGGTTTGAATATTTTTACTTTTGTAAATATCGTCTGCGCTTGTGGTTAATTTCAGATAATTTCATTTTCTAGTCTAAATATCTGTACTTTTCTAAATATCGTCTGCTTATTAATTGCATTTTTCTCTCTTTTGTTTTTGGCAAATATTGAAATGTTATGTTTACTTTTAATGTGTTTGTTCTATGTAGTACTTTTGTATGTGATGTTTTATTCGAGCGGATATTAAGGAGAATGTATACACCACAAGAGAAAGCACAGATTTTATGGTGGTTCATAGAGTTAATTTCCAATCAACTAAATCACTGACTTTTAAGAGTTAATTTCCAATCACTTAAACTGACTGATTTATGAAAATTTGAATATCACTATTCAATAAAAAAAAGGATAATTTTAGATTTTCCATCGATCGCTTCAAAGAAAATACGCCAATCAGCGCGCATGTTTCTCAAGATTAATTGGCCTAAGATTATGAAAATGTTGAGTTTTTCTAAATTTTTAACATTCAAAACTTCATAAATAAGTTTTAGTTGATCGTGGAAAATAGAAACATTTATTCATTTATTTAAAATTTGGTGTGCCCAGAATATTTCTCAGAATATGATACCTTACTGCATTAAATTTAGACTTCATAATTTTTGAAATATATTTATAGACCGAAACAAAATATTATTATGATTTCATTTCAATCCCTTTGAAAGCAAAACTAAAAACTGAATTTTATGCTAAATCTCAGACATTTTTGTTGAATTATTGTTTGAGATATTACATAAATGATGAAATATATTTTTTAGTTCACATAAGACTTAAATACCGAGCGATTCTGTTTGCAATACTCACATTCAATAATAATTATAATTAATAAATAACAATAATGATGATAAATAAAATAAAACGCTTGGTTTTATTAAAAAGTATCTTAATATTAATTGCAATTTCATTATTTACATTTTAAATTCAAGTTGAAGTTTTGCCGGAAATGACAACAAATTAGCAAATATATAGTAAATTGAACGAAACGATCTAAACAGTATAAGTTTGGTATGACTATCAAAATTTGAAGATTAAAAATGCTTTGTTTGAGAATCCTTTAAGAGACCAGTTACTTAAAATATTTAATTGAAAATTGTAGCGAGCGGTAATACAGGTGATCCGGCTGGTCGCCAAAGACGGCTAGTTATTAATATTTTGTGTGCAAAATCCATCTTACATTTATTCCCTACACATGTGGGAACAAAGAATTTCATACAATTTTAATGATTCACGAAGTATTGAACAGTATTTTAGCTTCTCAGTATCTTTGTAAGAATAAAATTACTCTGTTTTTACTTGATATTTAAATGAAGGGTAGAAGTGAATCAAATAAAATTTAAAACAATAATTTTCAGTTGATTTGACTGAATATTGATTGATTTGAATAAATAAAATTCTTGGGAGATAAAATTTTTCTTCTTGATAACCAAAAATAATATTAAAAAATTAATCAAAGTTTTGTATCATTGTTTTGTACTTTCTTTAAAGATTTGATACCAACAATCAAAATAAGAGATTGTAAGTGGATTTTTTCAATCATCATGGAAAATTTGCAATCATTTTTACTTAATAGTTCATATAGTTATTCGATATGAACTATTTGTCAAATAATTTTGCTACAGCGCATTAAACTGTTATTCTTAACTCTTATTAACTTTAAAGAACGAATACAAAAATTATATATTTTAATATAAAATTTCAATTATTATACTTCTTAAAAAATTCTATTTATTAATTACTCTCATAATTATATAAAAATAATAATTATTATTCTTACATTTATATAAATTATAATTTTCCTGTTATTGTACATTCATTCACATTTATATTAACATCAGAAGTTGCAAAATACGAATTGAATACTCATTTGAAAAGGTGCGGCATGTATGCAGATTTAAGATATGTAAAATAAATTAATGTACAGTTAGAATGATATTCTGATGCTTGCGTTCCCTGTCAGTAAAAGGCATATATCCAGAATACTGATCATTATATAATGAATATTTGTGTGATTAGAAAAACATTTGTATAGAACGCTAAGTCGCATGTAAAGCGGGGAAGAAAAGTAATTTTTATTTATCAGTGAATAAGATGCGCTTCTTTTTTTATGAGCTTCCGTGTCTATTTATAAATAGTAGACAATGACGATAAGAATATTGTTAATGAAATATAAGAAATAAAATGATAAGAACAAAAAATCTGCTCATCTATCTCCTTCTATCGATAAAACTTTAATTTTAACTCTAAAGTTAATATTTCCTTTGAACAATAGAAAAAAATTCAGTTTTATTTCTTTCGGCCGTTAACAAGATTTTTCTATTTTGAAGCTTGCAGTGACGATTCAGGCTCAGATGCAGTTTAACAAACCTTTTTGAGTATTGTTGAATATTTCTTTGCCGAAAAGAATCAAATATATCTCAGAAATTTTCACTGTAAATATTTTATCATGCATAAAATAGCAAATGTTTTTTGACATGTGGATTATCATTTTGAAAGTGTCACAAAAATAAAAATAAAAAAGGTACATTTATCAATCTCTAGAAAATTAATAAACTTTATATATATACATATGGAAGCAGCTCTTAACAGAAAATGTCAAATATCTCCCGAAGTAATTATGGTGTTAATCAAAGTTCTTGAGTCATTTTTCCACGAGGAATCTATTCATCGCATCAAAGCAGGGCGCTGCTATAGGAAATTTCGAAATTTGTACAGTTTTAAACAAGTAGACATTAACCCGAGAATATTTAAGGCATATCGTTTATTTTGTATACATAACTAGTTTGAAAATGATGTTTTTACTTTTTATCTGCGATGATCGGCTGCAGAATAAAGCGGGTGGCTCCTTTTTTTCTGCGATTTTTCATGAATCTCCCTAGTGTAGACCAGTCCATGATATCGTGGCGTTGTTAAAAAATTAAATATCCGGTTCATCTGTCAATGTTTAAATGTTTTGACATCAGTTTAAATCTGCATTATTATTATTTAAAAGTAAACATGGTTATTTACGGAATAAAAAACAAATTCTTTGTTGTTATTTGTATATAGGCTTATTCACTTCTGGTATATTAAGATTTATTCCTTCTGCGTTTTATTTAAATCACTCTGTGAAAAAAATGTAATAAAGATTGACTTTTGGAAAAAATTTTATTATTTTTATAAACTATTTAAGAAGTATCGTTATTTTTACATCATATACTTAATAAATTATCACAAACGTTTCATGTCACTTTTAATAACGCGCCAAAAAGAAAACGTAATATAAGAATGCTGTGATGTAAAGGAATTTCCATTGTAAAATTAAGAGAACAGAGCAAGTATATTGTGTCAAATTAACTGTCGCCGTGTATGCCAATGTAACGGTCGCCAAGCCAACTAGAGAATTTTCGTCAACTTTTACGTGATGAACATCGTGAATCTATCCCCTGCTAATTGAGTTATAATGCTTGACCAGAGAGTTTAAATTAAAGTGGAAGCTCGGAGCTAGTTTATAATTTAAGTGTTGGAAATCTGCGCTGCTGTATGCACATAATTAACAGTCTTGAGAGAAAATGATTATGTCCAGGGAAGTTGATAAATGAATCGAAATTAATATTTAAAGGCTTACTGTACAGAGGCTAACTAGGTAGATGTTCGCACAGATATATCAACAACGAATTTCAACAGAAGGTGCGTTCATTAGTTTTGAGATAACATTTTAAAACCATCGAACTGATAAGAAATTGATTTCTCCATCCCATTTTTTAGTCTAAACAAATGCAATTAAATGCTGAGTGAAACATGTAATCGATATAAGAAGCGTGCATTAAATAGCTTTTATCAATGTCTAAATCTTACTCTTAAGTTTTCTAATTAAGAAAATAATGCGCATGAGCAAGATGGCAAGCCTGTTAGAAAATAACTTCCGTTAATCCTGTTTCTTTAGGGAGGGGGAATGTTGTATTTGCTATTCAGTTTCTGTTTTAATTTTTGCTTTGCTCATATGTTTAAGAGATTTTAATGATATTTCTTTAAAAAATAAACTCTTAATAGCAAATGGAAAAAATATATCTTAAATCGGTGTTTTTTCAGTACTAGGTAAGTCAATTAAAGATCATTACAATTTATGTGGCGGTGATAATTGTCTCAATAATATTTATAATTCGATATTAAATTTTACGTATAATTTACAACAAATTTTACACCATATTAAAATTCTAACAGAAAACCTGCCTTTTTATTGACATCAGTTTCATTTCCATGCATCTATTTCTTTAAATTTTCCAATTTTATAAAATAATTTTAGCAATTTGAAACAATCTCGTTTTTGCTGCTATTTTAAATCTATTTTATTATTGCACTAATCGTGCGATTTTCATCATTTCAAAGTTCAATTATTTGCTTCATATATTTTCACTGTTGATTTTATTTCGCATTTTAAGTGTATTCCTTTTTTTCTTATTTCCTTTTAATACGGGAATACAGTAAGCTCTTAAAAGTACTCTTTAAAAACAGTATTTTAAAATTGTTGTCATTTATTTTAAAATTTGGCTTTATTTTGACTCAAATTTTAGCATATTCGAATTTTTAATGCACCCATGTAATGCAACATATACTTTTTAAAAGGGTTATTTTTTGCTTCAGAATCTGAATAATTTTTTTTCTTTAAATTGAAAACATTAGTCTCAGTCTTTATTTTATTATTATATGTTTCATAGTATTGGCTTTAATGAATAGTATTGGCATAGTATTGCCTTTATTTTCTAAATGCTTCGCCCCATGATCCAAACTTTATTCATTTTCGTGACACATCCCATTTGTAACCAAAAACTAAGACAAATAATTGCCAGTGAGATTATCGCATGTCTGATTTGATCAGATTACTATTTTTCTACTATTTCCGTAACAAAGACAGTAAAAAAAGTGATTAATATAAATCTATAATTCCTTTATAAGTGGAATCCTTAAGTTTTAATAACTTTAATGCATTTTGTTAGAATTATAGTAATCAGACAAAAGTTTTTCATTATAAAATAAATTAAACCTTTTAGAAGTTCTTTACTTCATTAAAGGAAATAAATAAGCAACGAAAAATTAGTTACCTAAATCGTTCACTTTTCCTCCTTCAAATTTAAAGTTACTATGCTTACATTAATATTGTATTCGCTATTACAAATAAAACTTATATCCCAAAAGTTGTCATGAAGATCGAAGAGAAATAAAAGAAGAGGATGTCTGTTTCGCTTTATTTTGTATTCTTATATTTAAGTAAACTACTCATAAATATTGTTTCTGTTAAAACAGCTGGAATTCAGAAAGAATATTATTATTTTTAAGTTATTTTTTTATTTGAAATAGATTATGTTTTCGTATTACATAATTTAGATTATTTCCTCCTGAGAAGCTTCAATGTTCATAAGTTATTATAACAATGCTTCGTGAATATTGAAATTCTCACATAAAAATCAAAAGTGTCAACATTCTTACAATGAATTACTATAAATTCTTTTTTTTATATCAGTTTTGGTGCATAATTGTTAGAAAATTTTCTTTATCTCGAATAACTTGGAATTTGGAAAAAGCAGCAAACTATATAATCTATTGCAAGTTTAATTGCTGCATCTTGAAAAATTTAAATACGTATTTGGACAATTCTAAATAAAGCTCACATTTTGAAATCATTTTTACCAAAATTAAGAATATAACTGAAATTCCTTATGCTTTATAAAGTAGGAAAAAAAAAGGATAGAAAATCGCATAAATATTAGAATTGTTTGCATGCCGCCTGTGTAAACTAAAGACATTTATAATGATCGTATATATTACTTGTAATTTTATTCCTGTATTCAAAAGCACTTTATCTAAAATTTTAATAAGATTGTCATACTGTTTCGTAGTATGACAATGACTCATTTGATATGTAACTGCAAACCAAGATCTTTGAATATATTTCAACCACATACTGATTTTCGTTACAAAATGCTGCATAGAAATTTCTATGCCACTCATCACATATATCAAGCGCCGCATATCGCATATCTGAAGCCATATTATTTGTTTGAAATGTTTGAATTTCTTCTCAATTGTATAAAAGTGTGCTGCTTCACAATATTAAGGACTTAAAGCTAAATCCAAGAAGTCCTTACACTCTAAAACTTGAAGGTCTAAAGATATTTTTTTTAAATATTATCAAATGTGAAAATATTGTCCATATGTAATCAGGAGAATTTGATACTACAACATTTCAATAAATTTATTGCTTTTGGATGAAAGTGAAAAAAAGTAATTATTTTCCGCTTATTGTGATAATTTAAATCACCGGAAGACAAGCACAAATATAATTCTTTATTAAAATTATAAAATAAAAATATTTTTTGAGTATCTATATATATCATGATTTCTTTTTAAAGAAAATTTTACTAGAAACTTTTAAGAAATTTAAGGTGAACTAATTTATTACAACTTAATTACATGCAAGAGATGCTCCAGAATATATCTTAAAAAGGCATATTTCAAGATTCTATTTAAGATAATGATTTCAACAAAAGTAGAGAAAGTAAATAGCTTTCAGAGGACGGTTTTCCGTAAAGGTGAAAAATCTTGTTTTATCTGGCCTTTCTGAGAATGACGTAGTGTTATTTCTTTAACAGATTTCACACAGATAGGACTTTCGCCGAACATCCTTTATCAGTAAGCTGCAACAGCTATGTAGCGTAAATTGGAGATTTTCTCGAGGAAACGCTAAGATATAAATCAGGCTCACGATTTCTATTATACCAACTGCAAAAAAAAGATAAGCTTTACAGGCATGGGATATATTTCAGTCGACAAGATTTTTTTTTCCCTCCAATGTACAGAAAATAGATGTTTATAAAATATGGGAATAGTTCTTCTGTACTATTAGGAAGGAGTTTATCTTTTAAAAAGTTCTTTCTGAGATAAAATGCAAATGCATTTGTTGACGATAATTTTAAAAAAATTTAAAAAATATTTCTCACATAAATTTACACAGAAGGAATTATTTGCAGTAGTTTTCAGTTACATTGTTCATACAATTTGAAATATGGAATAAATGAATCAGACTTTTCTCAAGATAGTAATGGAAAAATTAATTTGTAATTACTTTTAACTGATGTGTCATCAAATGGATAATACATGTACATATAATGGCGATCCCTAAAAAAGGTCTACACCTTTTTAAAGCGCATTATAAAAATGATCTTAAGCCTAATAAAAATTATACAATACCATTCATTTATTCTAGAAATATTTGCATGAATAAGTATTTTTAAAAGATAAATGGTACAGTGAATGTTTTTAATTTTAAAGGAACCGAACTAATTTGAAGATTGTGACAAAATATGCCTTTTCTTTCAGTATTGAACTATAAAAAATGAATGTTTTATCAAGAAGTCAGGTTTTAATGCCTTCTTTAATACCTTTCTGACAGCTCAAAGCCTTCTTTCATATGAAAACTGTGACTTTTGAAAGAATATTTCAATATACCCCTTTGATATTAAAAAAAAAATTCTAAAATGCTTTTTAAAAAATACAAAATGTACCTTATTTGCATCCTAAGCAAATAGGAACGAAATAGAAAATATAGTTTACTGTTGTTCCAAGTTATAATTTGAGAGTTTTGTAGGAAATATGAATCAGCTATATCCTGTTTAATGACATTTTGTGGACATAAGCATGAAAATTATCAAAAGAAGTAGAAATATTATTATTTTATACTGAAGAATTTTCAACGCTATTTAATAGTAAATATTATTCGTATAAAATATTAACAATATTGTTTTCATAAAAGATTTTATTTTTATAAAATATTCTTAGACTTAAGTAGATAAAATTTAAAAATAATTTTTAT
Organism: Argiope aurantia; assembly: GCA_026543865.1. Classification (NCBI taxonomy): domain Eukaryota; kingdom Metazoa; phylum Arthropoda; class Arachnida; order Araneae; family Araneidae; genus Argiope; species Argiope aurantia. The sequence continues at coordinate 211,796 of JAPMOR010043682.1, forward strand.
TAGACAGAAACTATATTTCTCTCGTTAATATTAATTTTTACTAATATATTATTTTTCCTAATATATATCTCCCTTGAATTTTGAGTCATAATTTTTTTTATTAAAATGAATTCTTAAGAAAGTTCGAAATATGAACACATTGTAAGAATTTAAATACCAGAATAATTTCAAGCTATATAAAAAAAATTTTAAAATGCGAAGCAGCTTTTTCTGTTACTGCAGTGTACGAATAACATTAAAATACGCACTTTAACAGCTTTCTACTTCCCACATTTTTGCACGCAATAAATAATTTTTACTGTCTTCTTTTGTATGGCAAAATTATCCACTTGAAAGACGGTTAAACTTCTAAATGTCTCCCATAACATATAACAATAATTCATATCTTAAAAATGACGCTTCTGTTGCTATTTCCATTATTTTTAAAGTCTAAGATACAGAAAATTAAATACAGCCCAAAAGAAAAATGGAATCTATATGAATTATAACCACTCAAATGAAAATTTTAAAATATATGTGTGTGTTTGTCTATCCGTGAGTTTATATGTAAGCTTTGGTATTTGTGAAAAGCCCGATGTTATATTTTTGAATGCTTCAAATAAATATCATTTTAATTCTTTTTAAAGTCAAATAAATATTTTTGACACATTTTGTATACAATGATTCTTAAAATCATGAAGTTAGTTCTTACAGTCAGTATGGTAAACCAAAAGAAATGACCCTTTTTCAAAAGGTCAAGTATAGAGAGCACAACTTCGACATTAATATTTCATATCCTCTATTTTCGTTTCCTATTATAAGACTCCATATTTGATAAGCATATTTATTGCTAATAAATAAAAATTCTATTTGCGATCTCAAGAGATGGGATATCTTATTTCTAAAGTGATACGAAATGGGAAGATGGAGTCTTGTTTCTTCAACAGTAATCGAATTTTTTGAAAATTGTTTCCAGATTTTATCAGTACGTAATCTATCATCAATAAAGAATCATGCCCTAAGAATTTATTTTCTAAAAAAATTAAATTTATATCATTTAATTGTTCACTTCCTTTATTTTGATTTAAAACTCTTTCATTCATGGAACTGCTCAATGTGTAAAGCTTGCGATTTATCATTGTTAGTATTTTGAGATTATATTTAATTTACCAATTTTAATACTTTATCTATATTTTTTATTTCATTTTGTATTTAACACTCATGATTGCTTTTCGATTTGCACAAAAAAGCTTTCTTATTTTCACAAATTCAAAATTTCAAGAACGAAGTTTGCAACCAATGTTGCATTCCACTTTTTTTTTAATTTCAAAATATATTATTAATATCTTGTGCGATTATTCTTTTTCAGTATTAAAACTTCCCATTTCACAAAATACTAGTTAATGTTCACTTAAAATTTTCATTAAGATACTTAATATCTAAATCATGCTATTGTTTCCTTGTTAGATTTTTCGGGACCACAAACAAACATTTGCCGAACAAACTCATTATATTTTTTGAGATGAAGAAACATTCATTGAGCATATGCAGTGGCTTCCAAAATTGAGTATACACTATACTCTTTTCTCCTTTAATTTTATTCTTTTTGATATTAACATTCCTATTTACGGCTAATATTTATAAGAATGACAAAATATGCATTAGCAAAAGTATTAGGCTAAAAAACAAAACGGAGAAATCAATAATAATTTTATTACAGTCATTTTTATGTCAAAATTGTAAATTCCGAAGTCACAAAATTGAGTATACACCTTATAAAATATGCGACTTGACTACCATTATTTATTTTCAAATGAATAAACAAAATAGTTTTGTTACTTTAATTGGCAGTCATTGATTTCCAAGCTAAAACAAACGTTTTGTTTATCATAATGAGCTCCAGAAATGAAACAAATGTTGAAATTCAGAAACTTGTTATTCGATTGTCTGAAGATGGTACATATCTACGAGAAATGGCAAGGGAAATTCAACGCAGTCACGGATGCGTTCAAAAAATTATCAGGAAGTATAAAATGTATGGACAAATTGCTAATAAACTTGGAAGAGGAAGAAAAGAAATCCTCAGTGCCACGACCAAGAGAAGAGGTATTCGAGAGGTAACAAACTATCCTAAGGCGAGTGCTACAAAAAGTGCTACATCTACTTCAAGAACAATTGGAAAGTGTGTTTCTGCAGAAACAATTCGAAGAGTAATCCAAAAAGCAAATTATAATGGTCGTGTAGACAGAACAAAGCCATCATTTCCAAAGTAAATCGAGAGAAAAGAATTTCATTTGCTAAAAGTCATATTTCAAAGCCTCCTGAATGCTGGAATCAAGTAATATTCAGTGACGAAAGTAAGTTCAATGTCTTTGGTAGTGATGGTCGATGTTATGTTTGGAGAAAGCCCAATTCTGAACTTCTTCCTGAAAACACCAATCCTTCTGTCAAGCATGGAGGTGGTTCACTTCTTGTATGGGGTTGTAAAAAGGAGTAGGAAATTTAGTTTTGATTGATGAAATAATGGACAAAATTAAATATTTTGATATGTTGAAGAACAATTTAAAACAAAGTGCACAGAATTTGGGTTTAGGGTCAAGTTTTCTGTTTCAACAAAATAATGACCCAAAACATAGAGCTAAAATAGTTCAGTTATGGTTGTTGTATAATTATAAAATGCAATTGCACACCCCTCCTCAATCTCCAGATATCAATGTGATTGAAAATTTGTGGGCGCAATTAGGAAAATCAAAAGGAAATAATGCATAGGGATATGCAACAAATGCAAAAGGATATGCAACAAAATATTAATTTATCTTTTTCTCTTTTTGTTGACAGATTTTGCTGGATGTATACTCAATTTTGTGACTTTGGAATTTGCAACTTTGACATAAAAATGACTGTAATAAAAATATCATTGATTCCTCCGTTTTGTTTTTTAGCCTAATACTTTTTCTAATGCATATTTTGTCGTTGAAATATTGACCATAAATAGGAATGTTAAGTTCAAAAAGAATAAAATTAACGAAGAAAGAGTATAGTGTATACTCAATTTTGGGAGCCACTGTAAGTGCTCATCACACTGGATTTATTAGCATACTGAATTCCGGTTTGCGTTGTTTTACAACTCATTTGAAAATGGATGCTCTGGTGAGGTTTTCCGCGACCTGAAACAATCGAAAAAAAATTTATGTAAGCTGGTTTATATCTATTAGGTCAAAAATTTATTTTGTTTCCAAAGGTGCCAAGCCTATGGGCATACAACTAATTCAGAACGCCAGAAATTGAAAGGTGAGGAACATACCAAGTAAGAGAAAGTTCATTATAGAAAGCATATTCAACAAACAAAAAATACTAATAAGATCACTTTCTGCAAAGCGTCCCCCAATCCATATAAAAAGCACTTCAAAGCTACGCTTCGGAAATCATTCTTCCCACAAATTTTATAAATTATTCAAATTGGCCGAAAGGAAACTTTATAAGAAGCATACAGATCATCCTAGATCGGAACGTGTACTGTTTCAGCAAATTATAACCTACGCACTTTGACGCAAACACTTCACTCTCTTTTCTCTCTAAAAAAAATTTCATTAATAAAAGATTATCTACCTGACGGTAAAGCTCCCAATATAGATGGAATTGGCAACCCCTTAATAAAAACAAATCACGAGTACTTCCGTAATATATTTCCAAGTCTCAATATGTGCTTAGAATTAAGCTGCATCCCAGATTCCTTGAAAATAGGAATAATTATATACTAGAAAGAAGGAAAAGACTAGGAAATGGCATTTCCACTTTCTTTCCAGCCAATAAAGGGCTGGAGGAACTGACGACTCAAATAATAACACTTGGGTGATTGTTCTTGAGTGATTGCTAACAGGACTTTAGGGAGGACACGTCAATAATATAATAATATAAGAACTTAAAAGTAGATTTCTGGCTGCAAAAAGAGAGAATAAATATGAATTAAAGCTTACTATTTATACTAAATCTTAAATTGCAACGCATAGAAATCTTAAATATTCTACAAGCCAGTGCACGTCCTTTCAGCATCAATAGACATTTTCCAGCCCTTGAAAAATAGGAAAGTAACAACAGGACGGTGCCTTAAAAGATAAAAACAAAGCTATCCACAAAAATAAGGCACTGGTCCTTGTGAAACCTCCTAGCCAATCAAATTAGCAAATTTGGCAGATAAACATACACATCTAAGCCTCCACAAACAATTTTGTACTATTCATTGACGTGGACAAAAAGAATAAGAGGAACAGAAATAACAATTAACAACAGCCAAATTTAACTCGTGGTGTTGAGAAAATTTTTCCTTCTACAGAAAAGACAACTGATATTTTTTTTCAGCAAAATGGCGAAAGGCCCTAGAATCACATGGAACAGAAACAACAGTAAGGGAACCAAATATTTCCAATATTTAAGAATCCATATTGATGTTCAATTGAAATGATTAGAATATGCAAGAAAACAAGAAGTGAATGCTATTAAAATACTTAAAAGATCCCTGGTAGCAGATTGGAAGTCTCTCAGAATTATAGAAACCTTTATAAAGTCTGGACTGAGAAAATGCTGGCCCATCTTCCTCAGAGGGATATCTAAATCCCACCCTCTTACATTCAGAGATCATTTTTATTAATTCCTGATTCTTTCGGGTGACTCCAGTGGCAGCGCTGCAACCCATATTCGCATTTCACCCCTACACATAAAGTAACAGTTTTAAAACCAGACTAACTGGAATACAACACCTGATAATTCTTTTTTTTCTAACATAATAAAGATTCAAACCGGAAGACCAGGAGGGGAAAGCAGCTGGGACGTCTACTCTCCCTCCAGAACATCTGAATACATTTGACATTAAATATGGCACAAACGAACACAAGTAACGCTTTCTCAAATGGCTCGAAAATAGAACGTGGAGTTGGATCTACAATTTGTGTTCTTGTTCTTCATCAATGACATACGATCTTATTGCTGGTCTGCGAAACTGGACGACAACGAGCCCATTTTTTAAACTGAACTGACTACACCCCATGCGACAGTTCAGCATGCATTTTAATTTTCAAAAATATCGCCTTTAAAATACACGTAGACAATAGCACAAATATCATGGTATCCTCTAATTCAAAGAATACAGATGAAACGACGAGGAAAATAAATACATCCTCCTTTCTAGTTCAGTAGTGAAAGGATCATGTATAAAATCTCATATAGGCAATGTAAAAGTAGATTATCTGGCAAAAGACGGATTAGGAAACGGACTTTATATGCAAACCAAGTTTCTTAAAACAGATATAAAAACTTACTCCGGAAATGATGTATGTTAAATGATGTATAACGTTCTTGGAGCAATGGTGGTACAGCAAAATGTTTTTAGTATACTTCCCTCAGCAAATTTTCCTTCTATTAACTGCCTCTGGCAGGATATTATTTTCTTCTCGAAAAAAGGGCTTAGTAGTTTCCTTGACTATCCTAAATGATTCAGCCTGTTGGACAGTGGTCATTGCAGCTGCTGTGTAATCGGCACGACACTTCACCATGCTACGCAATAAGTATTTATATGTTGCATCCTCACGACACATGAGGAAACTAGCACGAGAGTTCGAATAGGAAATTAATATTCCAAATGCTTTATTTTCTATTCTGTAAAAAAGTCGAAAAATATATTAATTATTATATACTTTTTTATTTATATGATTATAAATACTTGTTTATATTATGTTTGCTGTAAATAGTCTCGTTTTAATAAAGATTCCGCCCATCAAACTTTTCAGCGCGCAAAATGATTTGGATGCGCGGTTCGAGAGGCGATCTCTTCTGTGTGTTGTTCCTAATTGAATACTTATTCAATTAAATGCCATTTCATATTAAAAACATAGTTACTTGTCTAAAATTGTTTAATTTTAGCAAGTCCTTAATGATATTTCAGTTAAAATGAATTCCAATTTAGTTTAAATCATTAATATTTAATTTTATTCCACTCTTTTTTAACTAAAAAAATTTTCTAAAGGATTTTTCATTTGTATCTGTTTATAAAAGAGCCACAAGTTATTTCATTTTTATTTGCATTTGGAAGTAAGTAAATTTTAACGAAAATAATCGTATTATAAATGATTACCGTGATTGTTCTATCTAACTACGCCCACCCAGTTTCTTATCACACCGCTAAAATCGTATCGAATATTCTATAAATTGCTGTGGAGATTGAGAATACAAATTTCAATATTAATTTATATTTAGTAGAGTTGAATTAATTTATTCAAACTATGTAATGCTCAAATTTATTTATTACTAATCAATATTCGTCTATTTTTATATAATTTTCACATCAAATCAATTTTTACCCATTTTAATTCATTGTTATCATAATTTATATAATAATAAATATGAATTAAAGAATAAAAGATATGACCGTGTTTTCTCTATTAGTTTGAAAAGTTAACCATTGTTGAATAACCTAATTGATCTATGTATGGTATTTAACATTATATCAATTTTTAAATCTCTCATCATAAATATTTCGTCTTTACATAAAAATGAGTTCATTTAAAATGGACTTTAAAAAGTAAATGAGTCCTCTAAACAGCGTTTGAGATGAATAAAAAAGAATAAATATCATATAATAAATACACTTTTGTTCAAATTTAATAGACTATTTTGGGCTGATTTCTCGTTCTTAACTAAAATTCTACTTTTCTAAGTAGATGATTGCTTTTTAGAAAATGTTCTCTATTCTTGCATGGGAGAATAGACGTCACTTTATCTTATTTTTACACCCAGTGCTAATTAATCAAGTATTTTACAACTAAAAATACTTTTTACTGCCGTTATATATTTTTAATAATAGTTTATTTTGAAGAAAATAATACAAGTATTTGAGGTACATATAAAAGCTAAAATTCCATACTATTATCCAAAAAAAGGCACTGATAATTTTTAATATTCATTACCAAGTGAATGGTTTAATTATTTTAAGAATTAATTATTTTTGATTCAAATTTTCCTTTAAACAAAGCGAATTTGAGTTTGCAGTGAAATTCAGAATGACCCATGTGATGAGAAAAATGCATTAAAAATAAAATAAATAACGAAATAAAAATAAAAACATTTGAACCAAACTTTTAAAAGGTAATTATGAGAGAAAATTGAATTTAGAAACATGGAATAATGGAATGTGAAACAAAATAAACACAATTTCGGGATGTTATTATAATGGTACTTAAAGATATTTTTCAGTTTTATGGAACTTTTAAGAGAAAAGTAAAGACACAATTTAATGCTAACTTTTCTTTTGTGAAGGGGCGTTCGGAATGCTGCAAAGGTAATTAAAATTAATTGCGGGAAGATAACAATAAGATCTTAGAAGCAACTGCGGAAAGAGCTTTCTTTGATATGCGCGCTGAATATCTTAAAAATTACACTGTCAAGTTACGATAGATAAATGACTGCGATAAGGAAAGCTACAAGAAATACTATGTAAGAATTATTGCTGAGATTATCAGAGCATTTTAAAACAAATTATATTGTCCATTCAAAATCTTTAAATTTACTATTCAAGGATCTCAGAAATGCTGTGCATAATAACAAATAAATTAAAATACTTGGAGTATGACGGAAATGTATAAACTTCCTTCATTTGGGTGAAATGTAAAAATGATAGTCAAATAATATTATCCTTTCTATTATGTGCTTATTCGTGTAAAATATAATTTTTCTGCTAGTTTATAACTGAAATGTGTATGTTATATTTCAATTACAACTACCAAATTTTCCAGCTTTTTACTTATTTACAAATTAGCATTGGGATTTCTATGAAAATATTTATTTGAAAAGTGTTTGCTAAGCACATTTATATGATGAAATTTGAATTACTGTAAATAAATTTAATTTTATGTAACAAGTTTAAGGAAATATCGTGTTGATTTAAAATAATAGTTTTAGAAAATAAAAAATTACCAAACTTTTTTTTCTCGACAAGTGGATAGTTAATTCTAACAAATTTAAATAAACACTTTGTTAATTTTATTAGAATCTTACCCTGTTTTCACCAAATCTTATTTTTGTAAATTAAATCTCTGATATGAAACAATATGATATACTGGTAACAATATATTCTAACAAACGCATTGAAATAATTACATTGACTGTGTTTTGATTTCAGTGAATATATTATTAATTCATTTCAAATATTTTACAAAGAAGCATATTTCATTTTTCTATCTCAATAAGAACTGGGATTAGTTACATTTTAAAAATTATTTGTTTTATGAATCTTAATTTTAATAAGAGAACTTAGAATTGCTTCTAGAACAGCGATAATATTAAAACAGGAAACCATAAAAATTATTTATTATGACCAAATATTCTGACTCATAATAAACATTCATATGAAATACTCAGAAGGTCCTTATATATTTACAATAATCTCTTTTTTTTATTTAAACTCTAAAATAAGTCATCAAATGAAGTTTTAATAGAATAATAAAAAAGGAAAAATATCACTGAATTAAAATAAAAAAGATTCATTCTTTATTATTGAATTCTTGATTTTCTAATGAAATAGTTTGCGTTTCATTATTTATTATGAAAAAAATGGGTTAAAAAAATTAGAAAATAATAAAAATAGTAAATTTGTACAGGGTGTAATTGATAATATAATCGAGGATAAAAAAGGAAGGAAAAGGAAATTGAGATAGAAGGAAATGAGGAAAGGATGTTGGAAATGGAACGGGTAAAATGGGCACAATTAGAAAAACAGCTGGAGTTGCAAAATGGGTATTGACTAAAAGTATCAAAACGTTGACCATTCCCGTACCTACTAGAGCAGAGTCCTTTAATTTTTTTTTCCAGTCGTTTGAAAAAGCTTTTAAAACCAAAAAAGTGCCGGAAAGTTTGAAAGCGGAGATCTTGTTAAATATGTTATGAGAAAGAATTTCATATTGAATGTTTTATGTAACTGAGGAAGACATTGCGAATTATGATAAACTTAAAGCTATCGTTATGAAGGAATTTCAGCCCACCCCCCAGGAATGTTTAGATCAGTTTCGCAATTCGAAAAAATTTCCAACAAAGAATTATGTGCAATACACATCTCGATTGAGTGTTAATTTCGAATATTACTGCAACTTGAGAGCAGTTGAGGATTTTAAATCGTTATGTCAATTGATAGTTTCTGATAAACAATATAGTGAACTTGATCGAGAGTTAAGAACTCATATGGCGGTAAAGCAGGGAGAGACATGGTTTAGACCTCAGGTTTTAGGCAGGGAATGTGATATTTGTTTGGCTTCAAAGGTTAAACAAAAAGTAGAGTGTACATCTACGAGACCATATTCAGATGTTGGAGGTGGGAGAAGTGAAGTGTCTTTGGCTAATAAACACTATAATTATAACAATAAAACTGTATCTAATGTGTATCTATTTAGTGCAGGGAATATGAAGTGTAGATTTTGTAACACTTGGACCCATCTGTAATCTAATCGTATCTGATATAAAAGACTTTCAGTGAAGGATAAAGTAAGCTTTGTGAAAGGTAATAATTTGTGCTTCAAGTGTTTGTTTTCGGAATGTTGTGCTAGAACTTGAAAATCGAAAAATTGTTTCTGTCGTGGTCGGCATCACACACTTATTCCTTATAAAAGAAATGATAATGAGGTTAAAAGCATACAGTCTGATACTGCAACAAGTACGCTGTGTAATTCATATGTAACTAATACAGGTATAACTACATGCAGTGTTTATGCTAATAATTCGGAATTAAATTTGGGTAAAATGATAAGAATTTTGTGTGATAACGCTAGCGAAAGAAGTTGGTGTACGAGATCATTGGCTAATTGCTTAAAATTGAAATCGATTCGAAAAAAAAATGCTGCCTGTCTTTCCCTTTGGTTCTGTCGAGCCTGTGGAGTGAACATATGACGTCGGAGTAATAACCCTCATCAACCGATACGACCCTGATCAGCTAATTTCTGTAGAAGTACTAATAGCCGATACAATCACTACAGATCCTGTGGCTATTCCCAACGCAGATGTCCGGAAAGGTATGCAGTTGCGAGGCTTAACTCTTGGCGACACGTGTGAAAGCAAGGCAAAAATTGAGATTTTAATCGGAGGGGATGTTTCTTGGAGGGTAATAGATGCATCTCACGTTGAGAAATTGAACAACACAGTTATCTGTGTTCCTACTATTTTTGGGTTAGCATTACAAGGTGCTCAAAGTGGAAGTAGTGGTCCTTGTTCAGCAAATTTTTTGTATGTTCAGGCAATATGTCAAATGTTCACGTACTATGGGACTTGGAAACGTTGGACATCAGAGATGAGACTGAAATGAATGTAACCGATAGGGAATTGTTAGACCAATTTAATAGGGACCTAAAATTTAAACATGGAAGATATGAGGCCAAGTTGTTGTGGAGGACTGATCCCAGAGAATTGGTAAACAACTTTAGTCTGGCCAAGAGACGATTCGATGAATTGAAAAAGGGGTTCAGTAAAAACGAATGGATAGCTAGTATTTATGGTGAAATACTAATGGCATAAAAACTGAAGAATGTGGTAGGGATAAGAATGAATATTTCATGCCTCATAGAGCAGTGGTCAAAGCGGATAAGGAAACAACTAAAGTTCGCGTGGTTTTTAATTGTGGCTCTAAATCTGGACAAAACTTGTTACTTAACGATTGTTTAGAGGCTGTTCCGAATTTGAATCCCAGCATTCTTGAGGTAATAATGAAATTTAGGAGATTTAAGGGTGTATTTCATGGGACATAGAAAAGGAATTTTTAATGATAGAAATGGCTCCTGAAGATCGTAAATTTTTGAAATTTCTTTGGAATGGAAGTAGCGATCATGTGGACTATAGGATTATGCAGATGACTAGATTACCCTTTGGATGCAAAATTTCTCCATTTATTTTAAGTGCTGTAATTAAACATCACATTGCAAAATTCGAAGCCGAAAGACCTGATTCAGTTTCAATGCTTAATTCTGGTTTGTATGTAGATGATTTGTATTTTGTTGCGGATAGTGTGATGGAAGCGTTTCCGTTATCATGGGACGCTGTGAGAATTTTGAGAAGTGGTGGGTTTAAATTGAGAAAATTAAGGTCCAACAATAGTGATTTGAGAGCTTTGAGTGTCAAAATGGATTTTGTGAGAATGAAGAAGAAGAAGAAGAGGCGTTGAGTTGAAAGTGCTGGGGCTAAATAGGAACCCGATAAAGATGTTTTGTCGTTGGAAGTAAAAGGGTTGGTGGATAATTTGGGAGGATTGGACAATACCAAGCGTTGTGTTCTACTGACTGTAGCGAGAATTTTTGATCCTGTGGGATAGATTGCACCCTTTGTAGTAAGAATTAAATTTTTGTTACAAGAGATTTGGGAAGGTATGGACTCGGATGATGATTTACGACTTAAGTGGATTACATGGTGTAACGAAATTAGGGCGTTGAAGTAAATAGTCATTCCTAGGAATTGTTTACAGGATTGTATGAAAGTATTGCCAGAAATTCATATATTTTGCGATGCATCGCTCAAGACCTACGGGGCAACATCCTATATAAGGTATGTCGATAACATTGGAAAACGTAGTGTCCTTTTTGATGTCAAAAAGTAGAGTAGCTCTACTTAAAACATTAACGTTACCTAGGTTGGAATTGATGGCTGTTGACATAGGGGTTAGAGTTGTGAAATTTCTAGAAGGTGTTTATTACAAAATTGTTGGAAAATTCATGTTTTGGACAGATTCTCGGATAGTTTCGTATTGGATTAGAGGAAATGCCGAGAGGTGGAAGCATTTTGTGGCGAATCGTGTTGCAGAGGTACAGAAAAAGTCGAATCCGAATGATTGGTTTTATTGTCCATCGACAGATAATCCTGCGGATTTGCTCACTAGAGGGGTTTCTGTTGAAAAATTGATATCCAATCAAAAATGATGGTATGGGCCCAACCGGTTGTTTCAGAATTGTAATTATTGGTCGGAAAAATCAGTCAAGAAATCGTAGGATGTGGATAATTCGGAAATATTGAGAGCTAAATGCAGATTCGGTTGTTTGTTTTGTAATTAAGGTGGAAGTTATCGAGGAGCTTTGGAATAAAATTTTAATTTGGAGTAGATTGCAAGGTGTGGTTGCTTGGTATTTGAGATTCGTGGGAAATAGTAGAGGAAATAGAGCTTCTACACCGTATTTGGAATGTTTTGAGTTGAAAGCGTCGCATGGTAAGATTATACATTTGGTTCAGAGGGCTGTATTTTCGAGAGAAATTTCCGTACCAGAGAAAGGAAATGTGTTGAGTGTAGATAAATTGATTCAGCTTAATCCATTTTTGGATATTAAAGGACTTCTCAGGGTTGGGAGAAGAATTGGAAACTTCAGTTTGCCAGCGAGTGTAAAGTATCCTTTGATATTGCCAAAAAAGCATCCAGTAACCACTATGATTATAAGACACTACCATTTAAACTATCTTCATGCAAAAGTCCAAGTTCATTCTGCAATTAGATAGGTCTATTGGATTTTGCTAGCCAGTTCACCCATAAGAAAAATCATGAGAAACTGTGTCATCTGAGCGCGCAGAATTCTCAAGGCAGTTAATGTCCGATTTGCCTTCGTCCCGTGTCATACCAGGTAGAGGGTTCATAAGAGCCGGTACAGATTTTTGTTGACCAATTCTGATCACTCCTCGTCATGGAAGAGGTTGAGACCCGTGAAGATGTACGTCTGCATCATCGTTTGTTTCATCACAAAGGCGGTTCACCTGGAGCTCTTCAGTGATCTGAGTACTGATGCTTTTCTTGCATCTTTCAAGCGCTTCGTTGGACGCAGAGGGAAACCCGCCGAGATATTCAGCGATTGTGCGACCGATTTCGTCGAGGCTAAACATGTGCTGAAACTCTGGAGTTCGGAGGCGATTGGTCGGTATTTCGCCAACACAAGGTGTTGTCTGGAGAACAAATGTTCCATCGGCACCATATTTCGGCGGACTCTGGGAGGCGTCTGGGAAATCGATGATCATTTGAAACGAGTAATAGGATGTCAAATCCTGACTAATGAAGTGTTTTCAACCGTTCTAGTGGATACCGAGGCAGTAATAAACTCCAGACCATTGATTGCTTTATTGGATGATCCCGATGATTTTTCAGTAATTACTCCTGACCATTTTTTATAGGGTCAGAATGATGGAAAATTCCGGAGCCTGATTTGACGGATCAAAACATTTCGATTCGCGATAGACTGAAATTGGTAAATCAGATTTCACAGTCCTTTAGGAGATCCTGGCCCAAAGATTATTTAACTCAGCTGCAAGTGAGAAACAAGTGGAAAACTCCTTGTGCAAATTTAAAGGTAAATGATTTGGTGTTGATAAGAGACGACAATCTGCCTCCAATAAAGTGGAAACTGGCAAGAGTCTTAGAGACCTTTGAAGGAATTGATAATTACGTTTAGAATAGTTAATCTAAAAACTGCAAATGGAGATTTAAAAAGACCCATCCTTAAACTTGTCAGACTTGTTATTGACATTCCTTCATTCATTATTGTGCATTTTTTTGTATTTTAAAATATTTTAATGCATATTCAATTCATTTTAGTAATCTATTTCATTATGAGTGTTCAGACCTTCTGATGACATTCGTCATCGGGGGCCAGTGTTAAAAATTATTCTTTTTCAGAAGGACGGCGCTGCGCCGCCTTACATGTAAACGCGAATTTTAGAAATGTGTAATTCAGTATGTGCGTGTGCGTCAGTGACGATTCAATAAAACCATTACCAGTACCGCTATTTCCTGTTCTTCCCTCGATAGTTGTTGGGGTGAGTTTTGGTTTCGTATAACTTAATTGCAAGCAGAATTTAGTTGATTTACATGTGATAATGGTGAAACCTTTTAATTTTATAATTCAAATGGCTTTTTAATAACAAATGATTATTCAACGAAATCATTAAGTGAAACAAAACATCCCATTTAGAAAGCTTTAGGAAAATATAGAAAATTATCTAGCAAAACAAACGTTTTATGGTGCAAATAATAATGATAGAAAAGATAGAAAATGATAGAAAAATAATTAGATAATTTCAATCATCTTTATATTTCTTCTCACGCAATGTTCAAATTCTAAAAATATGACCCGTTTTTTATTATAAATATCCTTTTCTTATTATTTTCATTCCTTTAGCAACAACTTTTGAACAACATAAATGCGATCTATTTGTTAAATATAATAATCCCAATTTCTACAATATGTTCCATTCTAGTGAAATTTAAGTCTCGTGAATTTGCAATCGTTGGAGCCTTTTAGTAATGATCACTTAGAATTGCCTTTTAAATTTATTTCTTATCTTTACTTATAGTATAAATGTGTGTTAATATGTTTGTTGTAGCTTTATTGGCTAGACAGTTTGACTTGGAACTACCAAACGTTCTGATATAAGTACCAAAAATGGTACTTGTATATAACAAGAGTTGAAAGCAGGAATATGCACCTCGGAGTGATTTTTTTTTAAATTTAAATGAGAATTTTAGCTAAAAATTAAACAAAATTCTGTTATTTTCCCATAACTTCTTTCAAAAATATTACAGAATCTGAGAAAAGTCACTATTAATTTGAATTTTTTTGCTTTACAATCCAAAATACAATCGGTACTGATACAAAAAAAAAATGAAACGTGCTTGATAGTTAAATGATAGTGCATGATAGTTAAACTTCTATCCTTAACACAAACCATTATTGGCAATCAGATTTCAGGAAAACATGCGATATATTTACTCAACTTCAGAAAAATGTTAAAAAAATTATATATATAAAATTTTATTTATCTGAAGAAAAAAGTGAAATTTTACATTGTTTTCGGTTAGAAATTAGTTTACCTTTTTAAAGGCTAAAACTCTAAAAACCTTGTTAAAACAGCGTATTTCTTTTTTATGCTTTATAAGAGGTATGATTGTAAATAAGGGAAATTTAAAGTAAGAGACAGTAAAATTTAAGACTTCTAAAATAGAACTAATTACATATCAATCAAAATGTAAAGCTTTAAATTGTTTTGTTGAAGATACTATTAAAGCCTACTTTCATAAAATATAAAAATGGAAATTTTAGCGGCAATTAATCGTATCGAATCAATTGATCGCCCAATGCGCCTAGTTTGAAATAAAATGGGAATGAGGAATTAACATTGTAAGAATTTAAGTTTCCTTTACAATCGACATATTAGATCTGGCTAACAATTGTCTCAAAAGTCAATTATACTGTTAGAGGCATCTTGATCAGTTTCATTCGATAGCGTTTCTTTCAAAATTATATAGTACGAGAGTCAAGTAAGTCTTTGAAATTTCATTAGAAAATTCTGCATATTAGAGACAATTAAATAAAAAAAAATTATCTTTATCAGCGAGATGGGATTGAAATCCTAATTTTTGAATTTAATTTTGGTGCCTTCCTATTTTTGAATGTTATTATAAATTTTATGAGTTACATTAATACTTACTTTGTTACATACCTACTAGTAAATTGGGAAAAGAGTTTCTATTCTCTGATTCATACATACTAATTAAAGCGGTTGTTCGATAGTGTCATATTTTGTAATTCATAACAATTTAAACCAATTTATTTTATCTTTCAATTGAATGAAAACCAAATAATTTATCTTTCACTACTGTTTATGCTGTATTAACAAATGATCAGTTCTACTATAGTAGTGTTTGAAAAATATTACAAATATATATGTATATTAAGAATTTATTTCCTTCGATTCTTCTTAAATCCTCATTTCAATCAAAAATGATCAATCATTCATTGCCACACCCTCCGAGGTGACAGTGAAAACAAAGAACGGGAAGGATGTTAGCGCTGATGAGATTTAAGTCTTCTGTACACAAACGCACTGGCCGATTAATGATTCTGATTGGGGCGTCCCAATTGACTTGAAGATGTTGCTACTAATACTGCTTCCCTATCATATGCTAACGGCTGCCTTCCACAAATCGCTAAATTATATTGGAGACACAAATTATCCCCGTTCAACAGAAACGCCTCGCCATCGCTTCCAGGCAGAGGAAATCGCATTTTCCTCCAAGCTCCTAGTGAAACGATCGCGGGAAGGCGATCCGTTGCCATCTGAGTAGAGAGGCGCGATGGGATGCCCAATCCCTGATATATTCCAACCATGACAATCAGACCGTGATATTTACCTTCCTCTTGGATTCGTCTCTCTATCTTTATGCTTCAGGGAGTATTCGATGAATGCTCTCTGCACACGTTAAGGTATCTCAGCGATACGGAGCACGGGAATTAACATCAGAATCAAGTATAAAAAAAGAGGGGGAAAGTATCTGCAGTATTAGCTATATTTTGGCTTTTCCGATTGCAGTGATTCGTAAAAAAGATACTATCTATACTACAGCTGATTCTTTTGGAATTTTTCTAGAGAAAAGTGGTAAAGGAAATACAGTAACTCTCGGCCATGTGTTTTTCATTTGGATTGGCAATGAAATGCAATGTTTTATACAAAAACATTGGATAGATTGTTGAAAAGTGAGCCTCACTGTTTCATTAGGTTACATTTTCTTCTTTAAATAATATGTAGTGGAAATCAAATAGGGCTTTTTAAAACTTCATCTCTGCAAAACAGCATACTCTGATAAATAAATGTGTGGTTCTAACATTAAAAATGAAGCAATGCTTCTATTTTCGCAGCTTATTGGCGACGTTCTTTCACTGTTGCAAACTTTTGGTAAATGATTCTGCGTTTAGAGACTGAAACTTTTGCAGTGGCGCACGAATGGGACAAAATTACTGGAATGCAGATACCTAAAGAAATGGGAAATTAAGAGTAATTGCTGAATAAACAATAACAAATGCATATGGCAGCACCAGGGCACATGACATTTAATAATTTCACATTTTCTTTTAAAAGAAAATAATGTTGCAATTTTTTTTTTTCAAAAATAATTAACTTATGTGCACAGAAGTGCCATTTTACTTTCATTGTCCAAAATGTGAATTATATTTGCTATCTGAAATCAAAATGTATATTTTATAAAATAAGTGAACATATTAAGTTTTTGATTCAGCCCATAGATTTTACGCATAAGCATCTCCTATTCAATATGGATGATTTTGCACATATGATAACAGGAATATTATGGATAGTAAGGTATTATTTTTATGAATTATTTTTTCTTCTTTATTTCTTTTAAATAAATTAATTTGAACGTACTAATAAAACTGAACGTTAAGAATTTTTATAAATACATCTTTTTCGCAGAAAATCTGCATTAGAGTGTCTGCTATATTAATTCGAAATTCCAGGTTTGGCTTAATTCCTTTTAAAGCATTTTTCCTTCTGTTCAGAAGTTTTAAAATTTTATACCTCTCCAAGTATTACAGCTGGAAATAATAATAAAAAAAACATTCACACAATTTTAAATATCATTAGACTTTAATGTATTGTAGAGCTATAGATTAGACTCTGCAATTCATTTCCTATTATAATTTGTTTGTTAGATGCATAGGTATACTGCAGTATACTCGTTTTTATTCTTTTCATTTAAATTTTGAATAAATAGCTATTAAAGTATTTAATAGTTAAAAGCTTGTGATAAATAAATTAACAGATATTTCTCGAGGACCTTTAGCTGTATAAAGCTGTCTACACTGCCGGAAGCGAATGGAAAGCTATTATTTAGTAAAATATGAGCAATATAATATTCGAAAAATATTTCATTTGTTTTTTACCATTGTTTATCATCAATGTCCTCAATGTTTTGTAAATATAAAATATTCATTTTAATTTAGTCGCAATTTTTAATAGCATTTTTATATTTTCAAAATAAAATCGTTATTCTTCTAACATTGTTTTCTCTTTATTTCTTCACGCGCAAATTCAAATTAGCAAGCAATAAACTCTAAGTACGTAAAATTCTTTCCAGAAAAGACTTATGCGTGAATATCAATACAACAACTAAACGATAACAGAATTGTTAAATCAAAAATTAGCGTAAACTACTCTAATAGTAATACTGTATTTTATTTATACAGCAGTATTAATAGATTACAAACTAGAGCTCCATTCAAAATATAGAGACTGGGAATAAAATGAATAATTAAAATTTGCCTGACATTTGACGACAGCTGTTTTCCTGTCAGATCGTTGAAAACAATATCTGAATGCCTAATAAGAGCATTTCAAAGCTATGGACATCAAAAAGGGCAGATTTAATTAAAAGATAGGGTGTAAAAAAATTCTATTGTATTTCCTTATCTTATAAAGATAGCCTGATGCTGTATGTTTTTTAGAACTGCAGCCAGTATGAGGATGAGTTGTAAGAATAAAACGCTGTTTGACATCCCCAAAAGTTATTCCCTATACATTCTTTGTAGATGAAAAGATTCATTGCAGTTTTCCACTTTTGGGCAGGATTTTGTGGAGATGTTCCGAGCAAATGCCCTTCAGAAACAAGATTCAATTATGTTAAAGCGATTCGAGTTTTTATCAAGAGAAACTATTCTTTGTCTAATAGTTTCATGAAGCATTGCTGGCACCTATTCTTTTTTTTTAACTAATAAAACTTAAACAAATAATATTAAAGATTTTCTATATGCAGGTTTCAGATTGCTAAGCTTCCACTTCTTGATTTTGGGTATTATCAAAACCTTAAATAATGTTTTGAAATTTTATGTTGAAATATTTTTTTCCGAATTTTCTACATATTATTAATTATTCATAATAAGTTGTCATTAAATTATATGTAGATGTTATAAATATTATGACCTCATAACATGAAACATTTATGCTTCGCGGGACGGGAGACATTTTCTTAACAAAACCTAAAGAAAATTACATTTATGATGCAGTAAACGTAAAGAAAGAAAGAACATTATATAAAATTTAACAGAACAGTGTTTCATAAGTATCGCATTTAGTATTCCACATTTGAAAGTATTTTGAAGCAAGGAGTTTGTTAAGAGTTATTGAATTAAAAATTGAAGAATCCAAGATTTAAACTGAAATTATAATTTATAAAGACATAAACAAAAAATAAATTTTAAAAAGTTTTTATTTCCGAATTCGGAATAGCATTTACTCTTGACTTTTTTTCTAAAAAAAACGAGTGCTGAAATATGAAATACGTGCATCAGTGTTTAGATCACCGGACATTGCTTTTCTGAGATAAGAAAAAAGGAGAAATGCTCGAAATACCTGAGAAAATTTTCCAAATGATTCTGAATGCAGTTATTGGGAAGTTTTAGTTTTTCCACTGAAAATATGAATTTTTTTATTTACAAAAGTATAAAAATCAAGTTAAATGGAAAAACAAATAAACCAAATAAAAAATATTAAAAAAAGATTAAAAAAAGAAGAATCCGGCCTGAAGACTTTTTCAAGGGTCACCCTCAGGCAGGGATTCAAAAAAGGGATTTTTTCTGTTAAGGAAATTCAGACATTACGTCTGATAATGATTCCTTCGTGACCCGAAATTTTTTTTTATTTATATATTCTCACAGTTCTCTGGCTTCGGTGACTCGATATGAATCTTGTCAAGTTCGTTATATCGAAGTGAAAAGTAAATTGAATGTACATTTCAAAAGAATTGACTTAAAAGTAAACATGGCGCTGTAAGAAATTAAACTTCTTAACAATATTTCTACCTTTGAATTGCTGAATCTTTGTTTTGGAATTTCTTCTTCTGTTGGAATCTTCTCTATCTTTGGAATTTTGGATTTGTGATTTGGAAAAGCCTTATTCAGTAAATTTCTAAATTTCATCTCGGAAACTTTAAAAAAGATCAGAAAAGAATTACAAAAATATTGAATCATTATGTTTTAACTCCACCGGTATGAAGTATGATTTGGAATTATTTATTCACTATTGAGTCTTTATGATACAAATACTGTGCCTCTTTTATCTTAAATTTCCCATCAACATATATCAGTATTGTGTCACGCTCAAAATAAAATTAAAAAAGGAAAAATAGGATACTGATGCAACTTTACACAAGTGTATATATATAATATACACATCGCGAAAAGTGGAAAAGATTATTAAAAGATTAGAATCAGAAAATAACGCAGCATTAACTTTAATAAATTTTAAACAATGGTCAGGTAATGCATAATTTAAAGCTCTTAAAAATGTGTTGAACCTTCGACTCCTACACAATGTTGTATTCTTTTAAAAATACTTGAACATATGTGATCAAATTCATTCATGTCATAATTATTAATTGTTACACAAATTCAGTTTTTCAATTCATATCAATAATCTATAGAAAGTGTACTTCAAAACCAATTAATCCTTTAGTTTTAAAATTATGCCAATATAAATTGAATCTATCGATCACCATTCGGCATTCTATTGTACAAAATAGAACCAATCAACGAGTTTCTAAAAAAATGCTTCAAAACACTTTTATATAAATTTACCAATCATGATGAACCTATTGGATAAAAATGGAATTTTTCAATAAAATGAAATTCTTCGATAAAATGGAATTTCTATCGCTCCAAAAGTGACATTTGTGCTTAGCGTTGTTTCTACATCGTCGAAAACAGCATTTGTCTTATCAATTCATATGCATTCCTGAGGAAGGAGGGGTTTAATTTTACCCTCCAAGTGCAAAACTGCGATCATTCAGTTGTCCATGTTACTTTTGTATCGGTTTTCGGATAACTGTACGGATGCTAGTTATTATGTTGACGTATCCCTGATGAAGCGATGAGTTCTGGAATGACTCTTTATACATTAGCAGGAGGCATGCTTGAAAATAAGCCAAAATGTTGATTTCTGCATCACCTATATAATTCCTTATCTTGCAGTTCCTTTCCCGGAAGCAAAGATCCCGGAGTTCGTAATCGCTAAACCGTTCTGTAAACGCACTTTCTGAAATGATGTCGGGAATTCGGAAAACGACGTTTCTGCTCTTTCACAACTAGGCGGGCAGTAAGTACAATTGCATGCCACGTAAATCGTGAGCAAATCCAAACATTCCTTGCTGCAGAAATATGCCATTCTATTAGAAAGACGCATTCCGAGTAAATAATTTCCCTGCTCGGCATTCCAGTATTTCTCTGAAATGTTCAATTTCTCTTTCCTTCTTAACCCTTAAACTGTTTTATTTTCTTTACTATCTAATAAGATGACACCTTCTATTTTGGGAATATTTTCTTATTTTGATTCAAATGGAAATACATTGAATACTTGATACATTAAATACTTGATATAAACCATACATAACGATTTTTATATTGAATTATAATCGTTATGTATGGCTTATTTTTTGCTTATATCAAAATTCGATAAATGGTTGCACGTATGGCACTCGGACGAAACAGTTAAGCGGTTAAAGAAGTAGATGTTGTAACTGTGAGGCAGTCAAAGTGAGCAATATTATCCGTGTTTAGGATAATGCATTACTAGAAAAAATATCTACTTGTGCAATTTATCTATTGAATGAATGTTTTCATCAGCAGCATTACAATAAGCAACATTACTTAATACTCAGCATTAAAATAAGTGAATAAGCAACACACTTTGTGAATAGAAGTCTGAAACTTTAAATCTAATGCAGAAACTTTACTTAGCGTGGACTTATCAAGCTTTAATCTTTTAAGTGTTTTAGTTTCAATCTCCACAAAAACTAAATTATTTTTATACAATTGATCACCTTATTTAATAAAACTTTGTATTTGGAAGTATAAGGCCAAAGTAAAATATTTCGGTAAATAAAGGATTATTTTGTGTTTTGGGGGTAACTTGTAAATTTAATCACGAAGAATATTCACTTTTATCGTCTGAATTCACCTCATATTCTACAAACAGGGCAATCTTAGTTAATTTACTTTCTAAAAATGTGTTAATAAAAACGCTAAAACTAATACCAGAAATGACACTTTATGTTTCGGCAGTAAACAAATTCATGTAGAAGTATTCATTGAAATATGTCTTGAAGGAATTACTTGGATGAAATGCAAGAGCCGTTGATGACTTAATTGAATCAACAATCCTTTGAATTCAACTGAATGACTTCCTTTTCAACTCATGAAGAGGAAAGGATTTAAATTAATTAAATTTACATTAACGATTTTCAGCATCGTAATTAGCTATTTTCACTCGTTTCTTTTATGCTGTTAATAGTAGTTTTTATATTTTAATTTCCTAGATAAAGACATGCGTAGTAACAAATTAGCATCCTAATTATATACAATTATTTGTTTCTAAAAATAGCTTTTCAATCTATTAAGGATTGAAGTTCCTTTTTCAAATTGTTTTATACTTCAATCAATATTTCAATTGAAGTGGCTTTTTTCAGTGAATACGAATTTGTTTTTGAATCAAAATTTCATAAATATAAGGGTTCTAAAGTTCCATATGATAAATATGAAATTTCGTATAAGCAGATAATGTTTTCATATTATTACTTATTTCATGAATAGCACAAAAATTATAGAGATAAATCTGCAATAACAGTATCTATATTTTAATACTGTTATTGCAGATTTCTTGAACTGGATTGAATTACTTTCTTTTCAGATTATTAAAATTGATAAATCTTTGCAAATTTTTAAGTGTCTATAATATTTAACTGCGGAGCCTTTTTCTTAAATACTGAAACTACAGTAAGTCATGAATCATTAATAAATTTTTTTTCCCTGCTTTTTCTTCGATTCTAGGCCAGATAGATATAATAATTTAATACCTTCCTTTTCAATAAATGTTTACGTTCTTTACAAGTTTTAATTTTACTGTAATTATTTAAATATTTATAAAATTGTTTATGACAAGAAATATTTCAAAAGTAGTAGGAAGAATCATCATAACAAATTTTAATATTAATTAATTTAACAAAGTAAATGCATTTATTCGAATTTCCTTTTTTCAAACTCTTCAATTTTTATTATTGCATCATCCGTAGAAGTCAAATTTATAAAAGATTCCAATTCCTTACATTTCAAATTCCATTTTCCATCTTTATAAAAATATGAAAATATTTTTTTAAGTAAATAAAGTCTGCAATCTATATTTCTAAAGACAGTTTAGCAATTTTAGAAATGATAATTATTCTTCCAGGAAATTTTACCAATCCTATAATATAATAGATATTATACGATAATAAATAATTACAAACTTATTAACACTGTTTACAATGATTTTACAACTACCCTTTAGAATTTTGAAGAACAAAACTATAATTGATTTGAATCTTCTCATTTATGTCTTAATTAATCTCCAACTGCTTTCAGAGTGAGATTTATCTACATTCAATTAGTCAGAGTGCAAACATATGTCTACCGAACTATTTGCAACGATTCATCAATAAAGAATTTAAGTCTTGGCAAATACGGAGCTCATTGAAATTTATTAAATTTAGAATGCATGCCATTCATTAAATTATTCACTGCTTATTTGAAATCTTCCAAAATAAATATGCAATTTTAAATGTTAACATGAAACTGCGCGTAAACATTTATGAAAATAAATGTAGTCACTTTGAATAATAGGAAAATATCACTTTATTTCAAATTAAACTGCGTAAAAAACACATTATTCTGAATTGTTTATTAATTAACTGATTTACAGTATCGGCTACATAATGGAGATCACATCTATTTCCTTATACTTCAAACATTGCGAAGGATGAAAAAATGTAATATTTGCAGTGAGTTAAATTAAAAAAATAACATTTTGCACACAAAAAAGAAGAAAAAATGGGAAGCACTTTCACTTACATTTTGGTGTATTCAAACCGAATCTAGTCTGTAATAGAATTCCTGCATAATAGCATTAGATATAATAAAATTAAAATTAAAAATTTCATCTATGCATATAAAAACCCCTTCAAGTACCCAAAATAAATTATTTTGCTTTTGTCTTGATATTGTTTATTTTATAAATTTTTAACTCCATTTTCCGAAAAAAGTACGCAATAAATTTGCTTTTGTCAACAAAAATTCTCAACGCGTATACATTAGCATGTTACCTTTAATACTGATGATTTGTCACACACACACACACGTGTATATATATATATATGTGTGTGTATATATATATATATATATATATATAT
>JAPMOR010043682.1:235935-276468 GCA_026543865.1 Argiope aurantia
TATATATATATATATATATACATATATATATTATTACATTAATACAGAATCTCTTGAGAAATTGAGAATAGCTTCACTGATTATAAGTCTCTATTTATTGTCATAAATTCACTGGAAGAGGAGGTGTTTGTAATAATGATAAATTATTGGTCCTATTTCCATCCATCTCATGATTTTGAAAAAAATGATTATCTTAACTGATAGTTTCATTTATGATAATATCAACATTAAATACCTCTATCTCTCGATTGGTTGCAAGAAAAATTCCTATAAATTAAATTTTGCTGTCAATTTTTTTATGGATACTGTATTTTCTAATTTTGAAATAAAACGGCTGGTTCTTATCTCAGAGAACACATATTTAAGCAAGTGTTATCAATTCCCTCTTGTTACTTATATAGACTTTTCTTTCTTTCTTTGTTAAATTGTAAATGTGCAGTGAGACCTCGATTTAAGTTGAAATAAAATCGTCCGAATAATTTTTTATACATTTAATGCTAAAAAAATCTTGGATTTAACATAATTGCTTTAAAATATTTTCCGCATTCAACTCTTTTCAGGGGGAAGAATTCAGTGCAATTTTTCTAAAGATTTCAGTGCATTTTCTTCTTTCTTTTCAACAAGTGCAATACAGTATTTAGAAACTGTCCACTCCCTCTCTTTGTTTCTATGCGTTAAAAGTAGAAAAATTCTTCTTCATCCCCCCCCCTTATTTCCCTGGTTATATGAGGCAAAGGATGGATTTATAGAGCCCCGACTGACCCGTACCATAATGTTTAATTGCTATAGTCGCTATCTCGAATTTGATATGCTTTAGTTCTGTATATTGAAATTATTGCAGCCAAAAGAAAACGATTTTCTCTGTTGGAAAAGCGGAAGGTCGTTAAGAAAAGGAAGAAATTTTAAACGGTAATAAAGTGGATTTTCCTAAATTAATAGGAATACCCTATTCAAATTTTTAAACGATTTTAAAGCAAACATATACTGTGAAGCAGAATTCGGAAAAGATAGAAAATATGACTAAAATAAAAAACTGTTAAATTAAAATGTCACCGCTTGAACAGTTGAAAAATTTCTTTTTATAATGGTTAAGAAAGTTCATGTAACAGATACTCCTATAAATGTTTTTTTTTTGAGAGAGAGAAGGCAATAGAAATTGCTTCTCAACTGAAGATTTAATTATTCTCAGCTTTAAATGGTCGGATAGCTCGTTTTAAGAAGAAATATACAGTGCTCTTATCTTACAAATTTGTGCCAAGTCTTGCAGAAAATTCCGAGACTGTCCAAGATAATAGACATTACCGTCTTTAATTCAAAATCTTTCTCCTATTTAATATATTTTCAATGCTGACGAGACAATATTTTTTTTTACAATCTTCTTCCGGTCAGGAATTTTAAAGTAAAGTGTAAAAGCTGCCACGGTCACAAATTATCGAACTGCAATTGACAAATTTCTTATACACCAATTCAAATGGGAGTGAAAAATTAAAAACATTAGCTGTCGGAAAAAAAAACTATATATTTCAAGAATGTGAAGCGATTTCCTTCTGAATACGTCTGAAACAAAAACTTTTGAAAGGCAAGAACAGTTTTCAAAACTACCTTTGCAAATTGACGAGAGAAATTCACTCGCAGAAACATACGATTCTTTTGTTTATTGATGAATGCACAACCCGTATTGTAGGTTTAAATATACGCATGGAAATTTTTCCCTGCCACTTTCACAACCTCGTGATTCGGGGTTATGATACAGTTTAGAGTCCACTTTCGAAATCAACTTCTGAAAACTGCACTTCTAAGTATAGAATCTAGAGGCAATAAAAAGTGAGTAAACGCATTAGAAGGCATTCTATGAATTCTTCAGCAGAGAGAAAAGGGAGTAAATACATCTCAAGCTCTTTTGTAAAAAGTGGTTTTCTGAAGGCTAGACGTGAATTTAGGAATGAAAATTCTCATAAAAAGGAAGTGTTCTTGCCCATTTTAGATGAATTTGAGAATTTTGAAGTTTGAGATATAAACGTCTCTACGTCAGAGATTCCGACTCTGGGTGATTTTATAGGAACAGAATCGGATAGTACGGACGATGATCATGATGGCGATGAATGTGCACTGAATTCTATCTACAAAAGATGATATTCAGTTTTTGCAAATAAAGTCTTCCTTTCAGATAATGAAAGCAAAGAGAAATGTTTGCAAAAACATACTTAATGAAAAGGCGATTTGCGATGCAGCTGATAACAGCAAGACATAAAGGAAAGTGATCAATTTCTAAAAAATAATTTTAAAAAGACGGATGTTCAAACCATTGTGAGGGGAGGAAAAAAGATATGGGATATAAATTAGTTATTATTTCATGGTCCGTGTTTCTTTTTGTCATACCGTGTTTTACATAGAGTGTTACTTTTTTTTCGATCCCTTGGATGACATATACTATATTTAGTCTGATAAATAGAAATAAATGACAGTTTTGGAAATTTACTCTTCCTATTCAACACTGGAGTTTCTATCATTTCGTACATTATACCGTATAGAATGGTTTCTCTTTCTTTGAGTTGATAATAATCATTATTGTACTCGCTTGTTAGCATGCTACCAAACATTACAAAGACTAATCACACAAATGTTACTTTAGGGCAAAATAAATATGTTCTTTCTTGACCACTAAATACCTTACGTAGATAGTTAAAAATCATTCTCATTCTTCAAAAGACAGTAATGAAATAAAAACAATGACCTTTTATAAAAGTTTCAAACTATTTCTCTTTCTACAGAACAACAAATGCCCTATCATTAAACCTGTAAATTTCATTCCTCCCACGGAACTAATATTTTATTCTCTAATCAAACCTTAACATGTAGTAACAAACACATTGGGGTAAAAAAAAAAATTTCTTTTCGAAAACATTAATACATTTTGGATGAACATATTTTAAGAATGGACAAGCGAACGTCATTAGATAATGAACAATTACTGTTTCAACATCCGAATCTTAGAGGATTGATTGGACGCGAGAGCTAACCATGGCTAAACTGTGCCTCAGAATCAAAGAGAGTTGACATTAAAATTTTTCTTGTTGTTACTTTTTAGATGTTATTGCTTACAATAATATGGAGAGATTATTGTACTTTGACTAAACTGTATTTATAGGAGAACAATTATTTCATTTTCATATTAGCTTATTTTTGGAAACAGTTTTCTGTGTTTGCAATCTTATGTTTAATAACACACTCTAACCAGATTTGGCATTGTAATAACTTTTTTATCAGTTAGGTATTTTAATTCTATTGTATTAATATTTTTCTCGAGCAAATTTGCAAAATTACTCAAGATTTTATATATAACACTGGATAAATATTTCTAGATAATTTCACAATTTATACACATTTATTTTACGTGATGGATTCTGCCATAATACAAAAATTAGCTTGAAAAATAAATAACCCATGGCCATCATAAGATAACAGAATCTGGCTATGCAATGGATATTTTCTTAATAACAGAAATATTCCTCTGGGAACAAGAAAGTCCTTCTAGTTATTCCATCCAACTTTTCATTCAAGTCAAGTCCATTCTCAAGTCGTGAGCGTCTCTCAAGAATGAGACTCATTTTTTCCAACAAAATTAATATTAGTATAGCTGTGTCTTTTATGCTTTGTCCGGATTATGTGAACAACACATTAATCTTTATATATCTTCAAACGGAATTTTATTTTTTTGTCATATGGAGCTACATTACAATATATTTTAATGATAACTTCAAATAATCTTTTCAAAAATGGAATAAAATTCAATAATTTTTCATTGATATTGAAATTTTGTTGAAAGTGATTTTTTAAAGTAAAGTCACTTCAATGGTATATTCTAAATAAGTAAAATACGTTTATTAAATAATTATTTTGTGACTGATTACACTGCCATTGTAGGTAACCTTCTAAATTAAAAGGAAATTAATTATTCTTTCATGCAGAAAGAAACGTAAAATCACGACTTTAATCGAAAGCTACAAATATGTTGTCAACATTTTTAATTACTAATAGTTTAAGTCACTGTATGCACTGTTTGAAAAAATTAAAATGAAAGCGTTTTAAATATCATTGAGAATGAATCACTTTTATGTGATCAAGGGTTTTGTCATTTAAGACTTTAATATCGGTTTGAAATTTGTTCATGAGAGAAATGTGAGTTATTTTTTCAAATGTTGAAAAATTTTAATAACAGTAGATTTAAAGTTTGCCGAAATAAAAAAAGATTAATTTGTAAAAAAATTAATAGGAAGCATATCAAAAAATTTTAAAAAAGTCGCTGAAAAATTTGGAAAAATGCTGATACGTAATAATTTTGGTAACTGTTGAACAGACATTGAAAATGTATTTATTTAAATTATTGCCACCGTTTAAGAGACTTAAATTTTAAGACTATTTTAAGTTAAAAGTTATGGTATTTAATTGATATGGGATAGAATTTCTATAAAAGAAGGAATGGAAATTCTATATAAGTGGAAATGGAATTTCTATAAATGAAGAATAGGTTTATACAGTGTATATTAAGAAGTTTAATTTATTATTTCTAAAAAAATCATTTGCACATCTAGCAAACAGATCAGAAAATTTTGTTTCCTACATTTCGAATTTCTATACATTGAAATTTGAGTGCATAATAAAATTATATAATCGAGTACATAATAAGATTGAAGCTCATTGTTTCTAACCGAACAAGAGAATTGAATTTTAAAAAATAGAATTATTGTATTAAATTTGCTTTTCAGTGGTTTATAAGTGATAGTTAAAATATCATCTAAATCAAATTCAGTCTTTGCATAATGCTTAACTTACAATCAATTCATGAATTAAAATAGCTTAGATTTGAAACTCCGAAAAATTGAAATTAAACTTCTAGAGAAATTAAAAGTTTGACATTCAACACGATCCTGGAGATCGAAGGATTTACCATTCAAATACTCAGTGTGCACGAGCGCAGGTTTCTCTTCTCTCTCTCAATGTTGATTCATGCGATCTTTTCGGCTCTTCTCACTACGACTGCTTCCGCTTTTAGAGTTGTCTTTCTATCATTATTGCACATTTCCTTAGGATTGAGTTATATACTTCATATAATTTGTTTCCAACATTCCAAAGCTTATTACAAGCAACTTTTCGGAAAGTCTTTTATTTTCCAGCTTTTCCGCAGCGCTCCATTCTACCAATACTTTTCTTCATTCAAATATTACAATAAATATCGAAATGATGCTTGCTTGTATGACCTTTAGAAAAACCATTATACCATATTATTGCATGTATGACAAATAAAAAGACTAAAAATATTAAGTTATAATAATCATTATCCAACTCAACCCACAATTTGCAATTTAGAAATGTCAATATTTTTCTAAAAATACTTAATGTCTTATTATTACGAATAATTACTTGATTAAAGCATTACAGACAATGCTACATGTTGTAAGGGTACATGCAAGATATGCATGTCTTGGTGTAGAAATTAAAACTGAGCCCTCTTCTGTAATTGCCATTCTAGCTTCCAATCCTCTTTTCTTAATCATAATTATATTTTCTTCTTTTGCAATGAAGATATGCCCTGTATTTCGATGGCGATTTTTACTCTTAGTCTTTCCTTTTAAATCATATGCTAACCTTTCCATTCTTTAAGATTTTTCTATGATCTATTAATTTTTTAAAAAATGCCTTCGGTAAATATTCCAAGTATTTTAAAAGAAGCATTTATAATAATTCTTGTTACATTTGCTAATACAGTTCTCATTTGAAAAGTTGACAGAAAATCCTGCCGTATAATTATGTTCTCGTTTCTCATTATTCTTGTTCATTAGAACCGAAAGAATTCAAACTGTGAACCATTACTGAAGAAGAAATTCAAATGAGAGTTTTTACCGACCATCTCTCAATTGGATGTTTTGACTTTTTTCCTTTTTCAGTTAAAATATTTCTCCAATTCTTTGCTTGTTTTCATGTCAATTTTTAGAATTGCCGCTCGTCAAAATGTTCTTTGATCGTTAAAAAATGCCATTCATATTTATCTGACGTAAGTTTAAATTAAGACAATTTGGACTCGCAGCTCCCTTGCAGCGGCCTTTTCGATTTTATCCTGGAGATATTTACTATTAAACGAGTATATTTACGAATTTGGTTATGAATTTGGAACGAGTATATTATGATTTTGGAATTATAGATTTTATCCATAATTATCATATTCAATATTCATATTAAATTGCTGAAAATTTACATTTTCAGCAATTTGTAGTAATTCAAACCAATCTTTTTGCATAAAGTTGTATATTAATAAAACAACCTGTTAATTTTAATGTAAATATCATTTATCATTTTAACTCATTTTAAAACACTGAAAATATAAATTTAACTTATTCACAGAAAATAAGATTCATATTTTGAATTCAAATTTAGTTTTGTGTCTATTTAAATTTACTACATTCTTTGCATACAAATTTTAAATAATTAAATAAAATCGTTCTTAATAATCATTATGATGTGTATTCAATTGTTTCATGTGGAACATCAATATCCAATCATTTATATCTTAAAAAACATGTTCATAAATTTTAATCGTTTTTCTTTTTTTGTTTCATATTCGATCTAGATTTTTTTAAATGTATATATAAGAAGAAAGTTCTCTATTTCAATGAATTGCATCTTGCAATTAATTTTTCCATTTTAAAGTTTTATTTATAATGATTCTACTTTTGTAGT
This sequence comes from Argiope aurantia, assembly GCA_026543865.1. NCBI lineage: Eukaryota > Metazoa > Arthropoda > Arachnida > Araneae > Araneidae > Argiope > Argiope aurantia. Next base: position 242,671 of record JAPMOR010043682.1, read on the forward strand.
AACTTTTTTCTATATGCTGTATTCTGTTGTTTATGCAGCTGAAAGCCGATTTTTTCTTTTTTAATCTTCATATATTTGTATTCAAAAGCCCATAAAATTTTGTGAGCAGTGTAAATTTTTCTCAATATCTGAATGCTAAATACCTTACCTTCTAAATCACTTCTCAAAGGCATAGAATAAGTAGTACAACATATAAAATTATATTCTCTTAAAATATACAGGCTGCATTCCACTAAATTTTGTTCAAAGAAAAGTAAGAGAAGTTTTATGGCACAAATAACTATTTAGGGTGAAAACCTTTTTACTCCATACAAAAGCTTCAGTTCTTCAGTATAAAGCAACTGTATTTTGCAAACAGCAGAGCCCTTGTATCTTAGTTTTCATTGCTGCGCAAGTTTACTCGCTTTCAGGTTTGCAATCACGCACACGCTTTAAAATTTATTAGCAGTCCTTGAATGTTATCAGATGGTGATTTGAATTTAAAATGTGTGTTTAGTTAGGATGCAGGCGAAATGGTTTTGCTGGCTCACAAAAGATAATAATGTACACAAATTTTCATTTTTCAGAAGGATTTAAAAGTTTGCACTTTCCTTAACTTAAATAGAGGTAAAATTATTATATATTTTTTAAACATAATCATCATTAGATTTGCTGGAAATAAATCAAAACAAAAAAGAAGAGTCATTTTTTAAGTATTCTCAAAATTCTAAGCAAATAATACTGATACTAGGAAGATTAATCGTGCAAAATAATATAAATGAAATCATATCAAAAGCTTTAAAGCAAAAGTTGTTGAGCTGGAATATAGATAAGATATAAAACAGCAAAAGTCAAATCTAGATCTTTTAATAAAAATTTAATTAATATTTAAAAGATGAATACGCCAATAAGATGTTCTTAAATTTATAACTAAATATTTTCGGCAAGATTTTATTTTTACATTAATTTGGGAGCTTAACCAAAATTTTATTTTCACGAAATATTTACAGTTTCATGGTTTCTAAAAATAATTGGCATTTTCTTTTTTGAAATGTTTAGTTATAATATGAAAAAAGGAATATGTAAAAATTAAATCATAATCTTTTAATAATGATTATAATCAATATTTACAAGGTTAATAAAAAATTTTGAAAACTTATAACCAAACATTTTTAGTAAAATTTTTATTTTTATGTTAATTTAAAAATTTATACTAAACTAATTTTTGTGTATAATACTCTCAGTTCCATGGCGTCTGATAATAATTGGCAAATTCTTCCTTGAAATGTTATGTTATAATATAAAAAAAACTGATCTGAAAAAATGAAATCAGAATCTTTTGATAATAATTTTAAAGTTTACAACATTAAGGAATTAATAAAATTTTTTGTAACTTATTTTTTTTAAACTTTATTTGTATAGGACATTCTCAGTTCTCTGGATTCTAACAATAATCGGTTTGTTTCTTAAAACTGTCCACGCCAACACTGATGAAAATGTGGCTTTCAAATCCTCGTTAAGTGCGAGTAGCCTCTCGGATCGTTTCGGTATATTTTATGTTTGTTTTAGATATCAGTTATCAATTGTTATGAGCCCTGTTCGGAATCTTATGGGCATATAAAAAGACAGACATAAATGAAATTTCGGTGTCAGTCGCTCTACCTCATGCTCCAAACTGCAACGCCTTGCTAAAAGAGGCAACTTGATTGCACTTTCTCTTTTTTTATTTATATATTTTAAATTTTATTCAGTGATAATAGTTTAACATAGTCGTTATATAACTTTGGAGCATAATTTTTCTAGAAATGAAGAATTTTCTGTAAAATCAGTGTGGATAACATTGTTAATAGTGGTTGTGCCTAGCATATCGGAACACAAACAAAAAAAAATCTATCATTTATTATATGGCTGAAAGAAAAATCGTTTGTATTCTTAATATTAATTTGTTTATTCTGAGCATAACCGAAATAAATAGTTTGGCAAAACTGTATCTAATTATTAAAAAAAATGTATTTAATAATAATCGAAAACCACTGAGCTTTTCTTCCTAAACTCATGGCTGGCAGTGCACTAGAAAAGACTAAATCTAAATCATTATATGATTAGTCTAAGTTAGTCTTTGATTCGTCTAAGTCTAAATCAAAATATATACTTGAGAGGATCATTACTTGAGAGATATTTTCATCTAAGAGCGAGAAAGCAACAGCGAACCTTGTCAAATTACTACGAAAAGAAGGCTGGCAAATTTAACCCATTGTATCTGTCATGCATTTTTTATTTTGAACTCATAAAGTACAAAACCGAATTCATGAACACAATCTTTGGTGTAAATGGCGAATCTGAGTAAGAATTTTTGTTTTGGAATTTTTTTTAGATGTTTCTAAATTTATTCTTAATATTCGATGTCTATGTTTGTCCTAAAAGTACTAATGGCAACTGCTATTAATTTGTAGCTTATTGTCTGAATTTATAATATTACCATAATAAAGCTGCTTTATTTTTTTTTATTTCTGGCTTATTTATCTATTACTTATCCTGCGCGAAAAATATTGTAAATAATTTTCTACTGAAAGTATTTTTAAAAAATTGAAAATAAATTTATAAATCTATTGAAGATATTTTTATTTAACAATTAAAAGTTAAGACTTCACTAATAAAGAAACTGAGCACAACATTGTAGAGATAGCCACGCCTAAAATGGGACATCAAATAGCCACTTCTAACAGAAGGTTAATTACTAAAACTTTTATTCCACAATAAAAGTAATGCAAAATAAATATGTTTTTTATTTCAATCTTCATGGTGGTAGTTTATGAAATAAATTTACCCTTTAAAAAAGGACTAAATTATACATGCTTAAATTTTTTTATAAATAAATTTAAAAAGCTATTCTTATATTTATATTCTTATGAATTATATCGAATTATACCTGTGGAAAAAATAGCAAATTTGCTTTAGATCTACGCCATTTTCATTTATGGGAACATTTTTTTTTTCAATAATCGTATATTTTATGTTCATTGATTGAGTTAAAAATAGACTTTTTCTTATTTCTGTAAAATAAAATAAAAGAAATAATTAATCCTAAAAATAATTATACATTTCTATTTCAACGTATTTAATTCATTAATGTTAATAATGTTCAATTTTACAACATTAAATTCGTTATTTTATGTATGCATTAAGCAATTTGATGACATATTGAAAAGAAATTGGATGAAATCACAAATATTCGATTATCTGTCAAAAAATATCATTTTTTTACTGTCAAAACTCACTTAGGATTGAGAATCATCTTATGAAATGAATGCGTCGCCCGAACGCTGTCAAACTTTTCCATTTGCAGTGGCATTCAAAGGTTATAAAATTCGGTGTTTATATTTTATAATCAGAATGCATATATTTTATCATTGATAGCACTTTGGCAATTTTAAAGAATTTGAAAGAAAATATTTTCCGATGAAAGCCTTTATAAAAAATATATTTAATAATTCAATTACGCAGTAACTATAAAAATAAATACCATATAGAATAAAAGAATGTTATTTTCCTTCATTAATTTAAATCTCTTTAAGAAAGAAAATGGATCATCTATTCATAGGTCTGTATTCTTAAGACAACACGACAGATTTCACGAAAAAAAAACTATTCACTAAAAATTGTGTTTTTGAAACATCTTGATTTTTTTCGATTTTACTGAGTGCGTTTTTACAATAGAATCCCATAATTTTGTTGCTATATATATTCTGCCAGATAAAAGTTAAGAAAAATATTTCATTCCACAGACTTCGAAAAATTTCTTATTATGAAGAAATGGGCATGGAAGATTGAAAAAATTTCGTTTTTAACGTTTTGTTTGTGTGCGTGTGGGTCTAAAATGTACTATTTTCCATTCAAATAAAGAAATTGAAACATAATCATAATACTAAATTTAAATAGTTTAATAATAAAAGGCCAAAGCGTTTTTTGCATTTTCCTTGGAAATTTTTACATTCAGATGTTTTTTCTCTGTTATAAAGACAAGAATTTTGTCATTTTCTTACAGTTTTGCCCTTAAATTAATATATAAAGTAACATACATTGATTTAATATCATTAATTGAAAGAAGTATTCTTCGTTAGCTTAAGACTTGGAACAAAATATTTTATATAATGGAATGCCTTCATGATTATAAATGCATTTCGATTACCAAATCTGAGGTCCCTTTAAATTAAAATTTTACATCCCGCAATTCTTTAAAAGAAAAAGCGGTCTGAAACATATTTCAATAATTCTATGAAATTATATTAAGTATTCTGCTTGAATTAAGCCAAATTCATTTTAATGGTTTTACATCCTACAGACCATAAATCACTTTAACCGATGTGCTTTTAAAATTTTTTTCTTTGAAGCAACTTTCGATTTGAAGTACTTTAAAACATTATTTAATGCAAGTTCGTAGTGAAAAGCATTTTTAAGGCTGAGTGAATTCAATTTAATTCTGTCCGAATTACCAAAGCGAATTATTTTCAAGGTGGTGGCATTTCGTATTCGGAAGTTCTTTGAAATGTTTCTGCGGTACCGTCCGTTGTTGCTTTAGAAGAATGATTCTGATAAATGTCTAAATGGATTCATTACTTTGGTAACATTTCGGTTCTATGATAGAAGTTCTCCTGTTTCAATATTAAATTTAGTTTTGAAACTATTTTCCAGGACAAGAAGAGTTAAATTTCCTTTTTCAGGAAATAGTTGAAACAGAACATTGTGTAAATGGAATTTATTACGTTAATGGCTGAAACATTTAATCTACATACGAAAGTTTAAGCGGTTTGGGAGTTGAATCAGTTCAACTCTTACGTTAAAGCACTTATCTACGTACATTTCACAGGCTTTTTTTTTATCTACGTACATTTCACAGGCTTTTTTTTTAACCGTTCCATTTTACAAACTGAAACTTACTATTTGTGTAGACTTAAAGAATGTAGGCAATTTTATCGTTTTAAACTTTTCGTTTGCGACATATATTTACAAGCTGCATTTGTTTTTCCATCTCCATTATAAAGACTAATCATTTTAATATTTTAAAGTATTTTTTCACAATTACTTTTTGCAGAATCATATTCACAAAAAAGTGATTGTAAAAATTGATCATATTCACAAAAATTGATAAATGATGAAAAATTGATTTAAATTAAACATTATGCCATAATATTTATTTTAAATGCACCGAAATATATTTTAAGTACATAAGTTAGAAGTGCGATTGTATATAAAATCTTTCAGACCTGTAAATTTATAATTTATTATCTTCTGTTTCATCCAGAGCAATTTAAATTATTTTTATTCTGTTATAAGACTAACATTTATCAAAGTACAAATTGTCTGAAGCATAATATTATTTTTTTATTTTGTTTCAAAAAATGATAAATTTAGAGGATAAACAGTATGAAAAGGGAGGTCATGCATTTCCGAAAAAATCAGAAAACAAAATCTGCTAAAACCCTTATTATATGAATTCAAGCACGCATGAAAGTAGTTTAGGCAAAACTTATGAATTTAGCAAGGATCTTAATAGATGATGATTACTAATATGGATAAACTTTTCTATGATATCTCAAATATTAAAGCGCATAATTAATCTGATTCCACAATGGAACACTTCCCTATTTTCAAGGAAAATTCAAATTTTTGGTCTTTTGAGATATATTCCCTTTTGTTTCGATGTCAGAAGTAACAATAATATTAATAAGAAGTTTGAATGAATGTGTTTCTCCATGTAATACAACTGTCAACTGAAATAATTGTCTGCCTGTCTATCTACCTGGGATAACTCAAAAACGCTTGAAATTGGAGGAGGAAACTTGGAACATGGTATTTGCCCCACATTTGTAGATACCTATAACATTTTGAGCAGACTGTCTGCCTGACTGTTCTAATACACAATAACTACAAAATGAAGATGGCTAGATGGATAAAATTCGGTGCACAGATTTAAGATCTGTATTGCTAAAATTTTGAGTTAAATTCATCAAGAATCCGAACATCTGACAGTTTGTGCTTTCAGAAACATATAAAAGAAGTAAATAAAATATAAACATATAAAAGAAGTAAAAACGCAATGATTTAAATATTTGAAATTTGATTTTGTGATTGCAATTGTAATTCTGTGTTAGATTTGTCAAAAATCGGTTCGTAAAAACATATCTAAAACAAATCCAGCTGCTTTAGAGAGTATGGGAGAAAGTTTGGGGAAAATCACTCCCCTGGATTTATTTTTGTGATATTTCAATATTACCCAAAAAGCATTGGTTGGAGCATTTGCTTTGTTTAATATTGTATCATTATAGATAGACAATAGTTCCAGATCGAATGAACCAGACACAGTAGTAATGACAACAAAAAACAGTAATGTTCCTTATTTTCAAACTTTTTACTGCATCTTTTAGGAAATTCAGCTCTGTTTTATGTTCAGAATAAATGATTTAATGCTGTTTTGCAAGAGGAAGCCCTTTAACACTGACAGTCAAAGCTGGAACCATGTTGTAAGAACTGATAAGAATTAACTATTATAGACGATACAATGTTTTTTTAGCTTTATAAGTTCCCCGATTTAAAATAAAAAGAAATGAGACTGAAGTGCTTAAAATACATTTCATTCAAAACAAAATGGAATAAGGAGGGACTATGGAAAAAACATTATTAGGTCTACAGATTGCTAGTGTTTTTAACAAATAAAGAAGATCTTGGTCGTAAGCCATCGATGAAGAATTCAGTGTCACATTGCATTGAGGAATAATTGGTTTTCTCGAGTGAATTAGGACACCTTTTAAAGTGATAAGTATATTACAGGCAATATTGCACATTCATTTTGAAAATTTCTCAGCATCTATTAATTTATTATTTATTTTAAGGTGTTTGCATTTGAATCCTAAGTCTAAGGAAAGAAAAATTATCCAAAATAACAAAACTAGATTTGTATCATTGGAGCACAGAATAAATGTTCTGTAATAGATAATGGAAAATGACGAGTTTTCAGGACCTTTCACTGAAAGAGAAAAGAAAATCTGAAATAAATAAAGGTATTTTCCTACAATAAAATTACATAAATCTTGTTTTCACTTGATTCGATTTTAGACATATCATATAAGTTTTGATTTTTTTTTTTCGCATAACTAATAAATAATGCTGAAAATTTTCATTTTTAAACTTTACACTGATAAAAAAAATATTATGAAAATGTGTCTTATTCATATTTAAAATTTTGTTTTTTAATCTGTGGTAATTTCTTGGACATGTTATTTTAAAACTTCTAATCATAATGTGCATAAAATTACCAAAAAGTTATAAACACAATTTTTATCAATAATAAATTTATTAAAATCAAAAACTAGAAAATAGTTATACAGGTTTTCTAATTTTATTTATGGCCGATTTTCAGTAAAAACCACCATAAAACTGAAAATTAAGACATTTTTTTTTTCTGAAATGCGCTCTTCTTGTAACATTTTTTAAGTTTTAGCTTCATTTAAAAATTAATAAAATTCACATTAAATGATTGACAAAATTAGCCATTGTAATATAAAGCAATGCAAATTTTTATTGCAATATATTAATATAGGTAAAGCTATCGATAATATTACAAAACCTTTAAATTCTCAATCTTGCTTAACCCCGTTTTGTTTTGTTTTTCAGGAATATTTTATACTCAAAAGATAAATTGAAATTTATCATTTTATTCGTCAAGTTCCACACTTGCAATCGGAAGAAATTAACTTAATCTCGATGGAAATCCTTTCGATACCGGCTTGAATTAAATTCCTATAAAAGGATTCTATTAATAAAAATATAGAAAAGCCACATTTCTTTACCTTGGATTTCTTGTTCATCTCTTTAATATATTCCTTTACAAGGAATCGAGGCTTTTAAGTTGAAGTTCCTCTTTAAAATGTTTTGCGATATATTTCTTGGCGGCTGTCAGCGATATGTTGTCATGATGGTTATTTTGGAAACCATCTTAAGTCAACGAGTTGCTTCATTGGCCCGAAGTGCATTTTTCCCTTCTGGGTTTCGATCGGTGTCTTCTATTCCACACCTCAAGTGTAAAGACGGACTGAAAAGACGCCATCCAATCATCACCCTGGATCGTTTTCCTATAAATATTTGAACAATTTTCAATATTTTTTGGAAATTTGTTATCAATGTGCCATAAGGTTTGAACTTAATTTACTTCACAAATCAGTTGTACAATTCTATTTCAAATTTTAAGCTAATCAACTGAAGGGTAAAGGAAAAATGAATGTGGTTCTTAAAGGAAAGTATTGTGTGTTGATTGATGCATTAATGAAATTTTTAATATTTTTAACATAAATGTTATGCTTGGCTCATTTTTGACATACTTTATAATAAAGTTATTAAAATATCCATATACAGTAATTATGATCTGTTTAGTTCTTGTATAAAAGGAAGAAATTTAAAGTTAGTTGAAAAATGTGATTTCGTGCCTCATTCAATATTTACGACTCTTCATTTGTCAAAAAATTAAGAATTATAAAAAATGATATCAATACGTTTACCCAAAATTAATATTGAAAAATGCTATGATTATTAATAATGAATAGTTTCACGATAGTTGAAATTGTTTTAAGAAACTATTATCATCAAATGTAATGTTTGCATTGTAATTCTGAAAACAGTTTCAATGATCATATAAAAAATAAGTATTTAACTTCATATGGAAAACATGCGACACTTTTTATTTTGTCCAAAAACTTCAGAACTAAATAAAATTAATAAAAAAATTCATTCTGAGTCGTTCTGTGACAATTCATTTTTTATGGCAATATTGTAATACATTGTATTATGTTAAAAATATAATAATAAGTAATAAATAAGTAATATTCTGGATAATCATCAAACCCTAATTCATTTTGCTATTACAGCATTGTATATTCTTTTTTATGTCAGTGGAGGCGTTAAAAACCTGACACAGAAAATATATATTGTCCCTGATATAAACGAATGCTTCCTACGGTTTCAATCAAGCCCACTCTTCAGCAAGCATTAATTCTAACTAACAATTCCCAATTTCTGCTTGCATAGAAGCTGATATGATTATAATGCTAATAAGCGATTGTCGAATATCCATACATAAGGAAAACCTCTCAATAACATATAAACCGATGCTTATCAAAGACCTGATAGTCAAAAATCAAAGGAAAAGCTCTTGTAGGTAGAAAATAGGGGTAAAGTGATGACTTTTTAAATGAAAGTTCGAGAATAATTTAAGAGGTTATAATATTAATCAAAAATATTACAACCTCTTAAGCAATGCAAATATATGAAATGAATTCTTTGAAAATAGGTGTCGATCTAGATGGTTATCGATTCTCATTTTTCATTTGTGAAAGTATTTTACTGTTACTCTTTGGTCAAGGAAGTGGATCATTAGATGCATTTCATTATGATTCTAAAATATATATTCCTAAAAGAATATGGCCATTTTCCATTGATTTGATTTAGAAAAATTATTTAGAAATCTGAGATTATTTTAAAGAAATAATATTAAATATAGTATAACAATTAATATTAATAAACACTTAAGCGTGGAACCAAACTCAATCGAAATACTTGATATATAAGAATCTATAAATGTATTTACATAACAGATGCTTTCAACTAACTGGTTGTTATGAAAATTCCAGAGTGTTTTTAAGAATTTTAAGCATCAGACTGAAATCCATTTGTCACAATTTGAATGTAAGAACCTTATCATAGATATCTTACTTATTTCTATTGAACTCGTTACATTAAGTATATCATTATTATATTTAATTTATTAATAATATTGTCATATATATATATATATATATATTGTAGAATATTACACTGATATTTTATAAACAAAATTACACTAGATGGTATATGAGGATTCAAATTTCGATTTCATTAAATTTTTAAATTTAAACTTTTAGTAAACATTTTTAGTGAATTTAAACTTTTAAATTTTTAATCATTAACTTTTGTGTAATTGCAACTTTTGTTAGAGCAGGGTCGAGAATCAAAAGTAAGCCAAAATCACAAGAAAACGTATGTTAACTGGATGAGTCAGTTCGCATTTTTCACCAACCTTGTAATATGTTCTTAGCTTCTGATTCTGATGTGGTGGGAGTAAATTTGAGATTGGAATAATTGACGCAAAAGCGGTTTGGAATATGGCACGTAGTATTGTATAAGAATAGATGTATGCCATATTACCACATTTCTCAAAATTTGCTTTCGAACTTGGACAAATTAAAGACATTTAGCCACAACATGTGTTTTTTTTTTCAACTAGCATGTGCATCTCCTTTAGAGAAATTACCTTATTAACAAAAGCAATAAAATTATGGCTCAGGAATTCTATTGCTGTTTTAAATATCCACAAAATACTTTGCTAACCCATGGTATACCCCTGACGATTGTATGATTGCGATTAATGGAACTTCGAGTAGATGGGGGGGGGGGTAGTCTCTAAGTTAAGAGATACACAATTTCTGAACTAATTCGAATGGCGTTGCCAGTCACGTATTCCTAAGTCAGCTTGGTTTGCTTCTATATTTTCTATTTCTAAGTGGATTTTAAATAAAACTGTAATTTTTTATAATCTCCCATAATGCAAATAACAATGCACATGGTGTTAATTTTATGGTATAAATAAGACAAATTAGATAATTGCTACGAATGAGTATGCATATTTCGCAAAAATTATTTTAATTCATAGATAAAATTTTAATTTTATATAATTCACTAATATTTTAATAATTATTTCACAGAAATTTCAATGCGTCACTTCAACTGTGATGTAGTAATAAAACATAATGGTGATTATTCCTTTTGAGCATTTCATTTTCTCGCAATTAAATAAACATTGCCTAATGAAGCTATTTATGTTACCTCATTCTGTTTAAGTCATAAATTTGAATGAACATCTCATGAAGTGACATTTGGGTTGTCAGTTGCAAAATACTAACAAATCAAGAAATATGTTAATAATAACAAAGAAAGAAATTTTCAGACCCAAATTTAAAAAAAAAAGAGAGAGAAATTTTGAGCTCATAAAAGTGACCAATTCTTTTGAAAAAAATATAAACCAGCAAAATTAATATTACAAAACTCTACAGTTTATTAAACATAATAATATTCGATAAATCATTCCACGAAATAAAAATGGTTCAAAAGCATACTCGTATGTTCTTGTGAAACTTTTTTCCGATTATTTGTACTTGTTACAATAACCGATTCCACTGACCATCGTCAGTTGAGCATTACATCCCAAGAAACTCCGTATTATATTTGGGGAGAGTGAATTCGTGGCAATCTTGGTTTCAATAATAAATTTCAGACCTAATTCTACGAAATATCGGGCGCATTCATAGCTTTGGTACATGTTAGGAATTCTTATATTGAGAATAAATAATATTACCTCAGATGTCTCTATAATCGAATATCAGAATTCGGTTTCAAAATAACTTTCGAGCAACTTTACAACAGAACCTTAATCAAAATTAAGTAAATTGATGAACAAGCATATAATATATACCCATAGAAAATAGCTTAAATTTTATTTCATGTTATCAATTATTTAAGCGTCAAATATGTTTAAAAAGAGATATACAAGCGCGAATTTCAATGAGTGAAATTTTATACAGAATGAGTAAAATGTATCAATGTTTTTATAAAAATGTAGTGATAATTCAATTTATAAAGGAATGTGAAGGGTATTGATAGTGTTATCATATATAAAGATAGAAATTTCCGTGAATGTTACTTATGAGCGTAGAATCTACGCGAACTAAAACAATCAAAATGAAACATTCCATGTAAAAATATTATAGAACTTTTTTTCAAACTATCTGAAAATTTAATTTTCTAATTAAGTGAGAGAGATAATTTGTATATTTTAGAAACCTCTGCGCTTGTTTGATGAGTAAAATGTATCAATGTTTGTATGCTGTGCTTTTCAGAATAATTCCCTGGCATTAAGTTCATGATAACACTCGAAAAGTATTTTTTTCTCTTTTCGCAACTTATATATTTGTATTAAATTCTTAGAGCTTTTGAGTTATTAAATGCCCACTGGAAAGGAAATATGTCCAGATGTTGTTGAATTTATATGTGAAGCTTTTGAATTAAGTTTAATTAATTCACACTCTAGAAATACGGATCTAACTAAAGGCGGAGCTGTTGGATGAATTTTAAGTAACGTAAATCACGTAAGGGTCAACTTCTGATTCATAAACACTTTCCACGCAAGAATTCCATCAGGCTTCCTTAGAAAGCAAGCCATTTCAGCTGATGATAGGCTATTACTAAGTGATGCTGAAGGAGTTTTCTGAAATAAGAAAGATTTACAGAAGCTAAAATTATATGACGTCATAAAAATGGAGTATACAAATTGGAATGAATTTCCAAATGAATACAAAATAAAGACCTGTTTCAAAACGGAAAAAGTAGGTGGATAATTGTTGATGATTTCTTTTTCAAATTCTAATTAGCATTGATTTTTTTTTGCTTTAAACTTTATATAATACTCAGTTGTCTCTTAATTGTTTTTCTATTAGCTCGCACGTTCCACATCATTTCATTTGATAGCTGAGACATTCGCCAATCTAAAAGAGGAAATTACAAATGCAGTTGAAATAGAAATCTTTTTGGAATAAACTGGAACTTTTTTCCCACTTTGTTGTCCTGAAACTAAAAAATTTCGTCTTCTTCTACTTCTGCCTTATACATAGCATTTTAAATTGGGATGGAACTGCCATTAATGTTTATTTGTGAAATGTATATAATTTATCGTCATGCAATATGCATGATGCAAAAATCAATCGAAACATTCTATTGGGTAAAATTTCGAATCCAACGCTACCAAATCTGACCCATATTTACTCCTTAGTTGTCTAGTGCTCAATAATAAATGCGAGTTCAAAATTTGAATTTGAATTAAAAATTCATTAAAATAATAAAGTTTTGCCTCAATAACTTAGAAGTATATTAGTTCATATTATTCATTTCTACACTACTCGAAGACCGAAATTTAAGTCTTTCCTTTATATTTCTTTCATTTCCATAGAGCGCTTTCTCTTTATTTTCATAATTTTAATATATTTTACAAAAATATTCTTTCTGCATTTTTATTCACTCGAGTTAGGACAATATTAATTAATAACATTAACTTCGTAATAAAACTATTCATAAGCTTTGTAAATGATAATATCTTTCTGAGGATTCTGCATTTGCATTATCATTTAGGAATTCAGAAATTCAGATTCAGATGTTAATTTTTACTTTAAGAATATAAAGGAAGATATTAAGAAAAATAGAGAAATTCCAACATTGATTTATTAATTGTTTTATTTCTTTTCGTTTCACGAAAATTAATTTGATGCTACTTGTGTCTAATGAATGAAATGTGTTCTTATCATTTAAAAGTATGCTTGGAAGGTCCGCTCAACCATTAATGTTCTTATTATCTGTTATACTGATAAAAGAAAAAAACATTTTTTTAAAAAATAGATTCGAATAATTCAAATTTAAGAAATGACTCATTTATTAATTCATTCGGCCGAGATTTCATTCGAAAGATTTCAGATTCAATAGTTCAACTTTTAAAATAATTTAAAACTTAATTCATGATGATTTTAAGAAGTATTCTTTTTAATTTTGAAGACGGGCGATACACACAGAAATTAGAAATGCAAATTCGTTTTCGATTAAACGTTTTAAAAAATTAAATTCAAAATTTTGTTTTTCTTACATTTTTTTTTTTTTTTACACTATTCTATTCTGAAGGAGTGTTTGTTCATATTTATCCTGCCTTTATAGATAACTCTGAAAATGATCCTAGCACTACTATTATATTTCTAGGAATAGTTAAATCATTTTTAACAATAATTTATTGTTTTATACTATACAAAAATTCGCAAGCAATGTTTCATAGAAAATAAATGGTTGAAATCTATTACGTTTTTTACATGGCATCTCTCTCCTGAGATTTGAACTTACAATTAATTGAAAAATGAAAATTATGTAGAAGATGTGCCAAGGAGGAGTCGAATTAGGGCAAGAATTTTTTTTAAATAAAGTAGTGAATTTCTATTTTTTATTTTAGGAAATTCTAGATAAGTTATATATTTAGTTTATAACTTTTTCCTTAGGTTTCCACCCTTAAAATATCGTAGAAATGAAGATATAACTTTATTTTTAGTTAGTTTTTGATAGCATTTTTATTTACAACAAAAATATGCCTCATAATTTCAGTCATGATTAAGGAATTTATCTATACTTATAAAAAGTTCAATGTGTGTGTGTGTTGGCGCTCTACAGGCCAGATCGTTCTACCTACAGCTACCAAATTTGGCACATGCATACCTTGGAGGTCAGGAATGTGTACCTGGGGTCCGCTTTTTTTTAAATTTTTAATTGGAATTTTAATTATTAATTAAAAACTAACTTTCCCGCCAAAAAATCTTTTTATTTCCCCACCACCAAATTCGTAAGGCTTCAGTTTTTTTCCCACGCTAATGAGGATAGGCTTAATATATTTTCGGCAGATTATTTCAAACGATTCTGTTTATTTTCTTAATGTTTGATGCATTTAAAATGAAGCATTGTTAATGAATCGATCTTTCAGATTCATTTTGAAGTACTTTTGAATTAAAGAAAATAGAATAAAGGAAATTAAAAATTTCTAAACTGCATAGCGTTACCCCAATTGGCATAGAAAATTCACGCATTTGCGTTACCATAATTGGCGCTGAAAATTCACGCATGCGCTTTGTGTTCTGATTGTTGACAACTTTATTTTCAACGGATACGGTTTTGAAGGCTTAATATGTTTCCGACCGATTATTTCAAATGATTCTGTTTATTTTCTTAGAGTTTCATGCATTTAAAACTAAACATTGTTAATTAATTGATCTGTTCATGATGAATCTGAGAAAAATGTGTAGAAAACTTCTTGAGATTACATAAATTAAGAAAGATGTTCTTTAGTGCCAATAAGGTTTAAATACTCAACGACTTTGTTTTCAGTACTCCTATTAAAAAAATGCTTCGTTTCAGTAAAAAATTTTCTTATATTAATTGCAATTTAACCATTTTTCCACTTTAATTTAAAGCATAAATTCTACGGAAGCAAACAGAAAATTAGAGTGATACATATTACGTTATGGCTGAAGGCCTTTATAATATGAATGAATTATATGACTATCAAAATTTGTAGCTTTAAAATATTTTGATGAAGAAGCTATTAAAATAGGTGTTACATAAAATATTTAATTATTAAAATTTTAAAGAGCATTGAGATTGGCGAACCGGCTGGTCGCCAAAGGCAACTAGTCTTTAATAAATTAATCTTGCGAATTTCCGGTCTGTAACTTATAATGAATTTTCTTCCCTTTTCTTTTAAATGAAATCTTCTTCAAGAATTTTAATTTTAAATGCCAACAATTGCAAATCAAAAGAATATTTCATTTATATTTTTGGAACACTATTATTTTATATTATATTTCGAATTTTATAATTTTTATCTAAATATTTCGACTTTTAATGAAAAATGAATTTTTTCATAGCACGAGATTTTAATAAATAATATTTCATTCATTTTTAATTTATTCTTAAACAATTAAGATTCATTGAGCTGTCTTTCTGAAAATGTTCAACTATACAAATTTTAATTAAAAAATGAGATTTAGAATAGATACTACATGAATTTCATTTGTCGAAAACACTTGATAATAAATCATCTGATAATATTCATTTATTTAGAATTGCGTTATTCCTCGTTTCTTTAACTGAAGACGAATTACATGATCGAGTCACTTTTAGTGATTATTTTGAGAGGAATGCGGGAGGGTGGAGATAGGTAAGAAATCCTTTTAAAAATTAAAATTATTTTTTTTCTATATTTATTTATTTAGTATATTAAATTATTATGCGATGTTACTAATTTCCTTTAGTTAAAAATTTGCATTTATAATTAGACAATGGATAGATAATTCTATTTTCTCTTCCTTTTCTATAAAAAAATACGTAGTTATGTAAGATAAATATGTAAATAAAATAAAAGAAACAATTAAAATCTACATAAACATTTCGTAAATTATTATAAATAGACTAAATTTAATACGTTAGTGTGAAAAAAGGAAATTTAAAATAAGAATTAATTGAAAGAAATTGCTTTAAATTTATCCCTAAAATAATGAAAAGTTTTAACCCCTTAAATAATAATAAAATTATTATTTTTCTTAAACAAACATACATAGTTTTTAGTAGATCATCCGTGTTGTTCAAAACATCAAAAATATCCATGAAAAAATAAATATTGCGGGCATTCGACGTGTGTTTTGCAGCTATCCTATAAATAGAACAACAATCCGATATTCACCTTTTTTTTTTTTTTTTTTTTTCAAATCGCTTATACTTCTAGACTTCTTTTCTTGTATTCAGGGAACAATGAATCTTATTTTTTCATGCTGGAGGCCATAGAGCAAAAAAAGGTTGGAATGTTCTCGAATATACCTTGGTATCAGTCCCCTTTGTCAAACCAATTTTTTGTGCGTGCGTGCGCCAGCTATTGCACATATGCTTTGAAATTTATTTCCAGTGCTTTCTTGCCTTTAAATTAGTTCAGTTGCTGTTTTATTTTGTAGTTAGGAGTTTATCTGACCCTTTTTGTTTTGGAGAAATGGCCAGGAAATTTCTAACGGTGGAGGAAGCTTTTGGATGTATGAATTCTTTATACGATGAAGAATTTGATGATCATGAAATGATAATTATTCCGTTGGATCCAGATGTGGTCAGAGACAAAGAAGAAATAAACGATTCTTTCACAAATTGTGATACAGTTGAAACATATGGTGACCCTGAAATTCTAGATTTTGTTGGAACTATAGAGGTTTCTTCAAATATTTGTGAGAAAAACTAGGTTTGATTAAAAACCCACTTAAATTTTTTTAAAATGTGAACCAAAATTTTCGCTTTCACTATGTTCTTTTTCTTCTCAAGATAATCAACATACTGCTTATAAGATATTAGGAAAACTTCAGTTGAAATTTTTCATATAATGGCAAAATATATGATATTACATAGAGTTACAGAGACTAATTGTTATGCAGCCCAGAAGAAAGGTAATTCTTTTGAAGTAAACTAAAGTGACATCAGAAAGTTTCTAGGCATCCTTTTTTACTATCACTAGAGGCTATCACATTTTACAATGTGAAAAAATGTATTGTGAAAAGTGAATATAACTGTTCAGAAAACAAACAGTGACATATGAAAATACCTACATTTCAATGAAAATTCATCGATCAACAAAGAAAATCGTTATTACATAATTCGTCCACTTTTAGAAAAATGTAATATTGCATTGCGACAATTTGGAATATTTTCAGAAAATCTAACAATCGATGAAAGAATGGTACGCTATTTTGGCAAACTTGATTGTAAGATATGCGTGAAAAATAAACCTATGAAATTCTGATACGTCTATAGATGTTGACATCTTATAATGGATATCCATCTCTTCAATATTATTCCTTATCAAGGAGCTCAAGAAATTTTATGGAACCTCTTTCTCAACGTGTTGTGGAATATTTGCTCTCTGTTGTGAAATATTCGAGGTTTCGCAGGGCATATGTGGATAACTTTTTTCTTTACACTGGTTCGTTTAAAAAAAAAAGGATTTTGTGCTACTGAAACTGATCGCGATAATCGAATAATAAAATTCCCTCTGATATCTTTGAAGCTATTAGCTAAAATTGAGAGAGGAACATCTGATGCATTATCTGGAAAATCAAACAAAATAGCTTCGGTTCGCTTGAATGATATGTAGTTTTGTTACTAACAAATTTTGAAGTTACAAAAGTATACAACAAAGTACAGCGTCATGTAACAGGAGGCAGAAAGGATGTTGATGTGCCCTTTTGTGTTACATCTTATAACAAATATAAAAATGGAATTGACTTATTGGATGGTCATATGGAAAATTATTTACTTCTATTCAAGGAAGAATGTGGTACTAGACACTTATAGTGAATTGTTTTGAAACCGCTCTCATCGCAGCCTAGAAAATATCCAAAATGTTTTCACCTAAAGATCCTCGGGATTGATTTATTAACATTTCGTAGGCCATCAACAATAAGTTACCTTGTTGAAACTATTCCGAGAAGGAACATTAGAAAAGAGATATGATGTAGAATAATAAAAAACTTCTTATCCTGAATTGTGAGCATTCATTAGTAAAAAACCCGGGAGGTCGAAAAGTCGATGTCGATTAAAATCCTGCTGGGAAAAATCTTTTACAATTTGGAAAATGCGTATTATGTAGACAGTGTTTTTCGGATTTCCATTTATAAATTTTTTATCTAAGGTAAGTCAATCTTCGTAATTTTTAATAGCGTATTGGACGGTTGTCTTATTTATAGGAAGTCTATATTTAAAAAGATTTTAAAAATATTAAAAATTTTTGTTTTATATGTGTGAGTCCCTCGCACAGACTACGTCTTTAAAAATTTACGATTTCCCTATGGTTGTCTTTATGAGTGGTGCAATACGGTAGAAAGAAATATTCGAATAACTTTTTAATTAATTCGCTCGAGAGTCAATTGATTTATAATTTCTGCTTTAAAGCTTCTGTGGAAATTAAATTCTTTAAAAAATAAGGTTTATTTGGCTTTTTTATACATTAAAATTTCTTCCAATGTCTTTGCCTTCATATACGTTTGTCAGAAACAATAGCCAATTTTATCACGGAGATTTTTAGACAAAGCCTATTTCCTCTCTTTAAAAGCAATTGTCTTTCCAAATCTTTTCGAGTATTATTATTTATCTGAAGTTCATGGCACGTCTTTTTTCCCTCAAAAGACAAACATTTATAGTGTCCGTAACATTCTTCTGGTGTCTAAAAGGATCTCGAGTCTCTGAAATGTTCTTTCCCGTTTGTCTTCCTTCGGCTTTAATTTTCTGTAGCATTTGGGAAATTGAAAGAGATGGCAAATTTTGAAGACGATTACGGGCGAAATCAGTCAAGAGCAAATAAAAAGAGGATTTACTCTCAAGCCAATTGAAGATGACACAAGTTATCTATTGCAGGATACATGAGTGTGATAGATAACTTTTAAGACACTGTACAATTCTGATTAAAAACTCCATAAATACTGATAGCGACAAAATAGAAAAGAATGTTTGTAATTCCATAAATTTTCTGGTAGAATGCACGAGTTTCATTAGAATGTCTGAAATTATTTTGTATAATCTAAAATCAGTTACTGTTAAACCGTTAATAATATTTTTCGCTTATTTCTAATGTACATATTCATCAGCATCGATTTCAGTAGAGGATCATTCTGCTTTCATACTCGGATTTATAATCAAATATCTCATCAAAAGTTTCGAACTGCTTCTCATTTGTAGAAGATGAGATTTTCAAAGAGTAGCTTTTTTCAACCCTTATTTTTATTTTATGAATACGATATTATTTTATTCATATATTCTCCTTTTTCTGTTACTTACAAACTTTAATAAAACATGTGTTTTTTATAAGATTTTGCAAAGAAAATGGAATAAAAATTAGATGTCATGAAATTTATTTGTTTCAAATAACTGTTCCTTTTTTATAGCAAAGATATAAATTGGATTTTTTCTATGCTAAAAGAGAAGGTTCTTTTATCATACACTGCAAATAACGTTCCCTTCTATGTCCCATCAACAATATACTGAAATTTTATAGTTAACTTTCATTGTTCCATTACCTCGATATTTACTTTTCATTGCTTATGGCAGCGATTCTCAACCTGTGGGGAGTCCCCCTAGGGGGGCGCAAGAATATCCAAGAGAAAATATTATTTTAAAAAATTGATTAACTGATTGAAAGGAAAGCAAGCATACACATAGAAAACAAAATACATTTCGACATATTTGATAACTTATTAAAGTAAAACAACTTACTAAATCAAAACATACTAAATTAAAAACAAATTTAATAATCATTAGTGTCTTTCTTGGGCCTGTCTTGCAAAGCAAGGTTTTTCTAAGGAAAGCTTGATATTAGAAATAGCCACTCTCAGTTCTGTTTCTATAATTTGTTTTCAAAGAAGCCACAGTAGAAAATCCAGTTTCACAAAAGTTGGATGTTAAAAATGGTAATAGAATGGAAAATGCCCTTGTTTTTAGTGCAGAAAAATCATCCTTACTTCTGCCTAAAATTCAAATAGCGATTTATTACTAAATTGTCTTTTAGTTTCACCACTTTTCGTGAAGTCTATGAATTTTTCTTCCTCATCAATTGAGTGTCCTTCGGGAGTCTTATAAAATGGATCCCTAACCCACTCGTAACTTGCTATCAGTTTGTTGTCAGCAAGAAAATACTTTTTAAAATTCTTTACCAGCATGGCTAAAAGATTTTCAATGGTTGCAAAACAACTTTTACATGTTCTTCTTCAGCCTTGTAAGTTTTAGTGCAATCATCCACATATGCAAACATTGTTAGGGTTTTTGCTTTAAATTTCTGCTCCACAATTCCAATTTTCTGTTAATAAAAGTTTTATTTTTGGCACAAAATATTTTGTTACGAAAATTTTAAAATTGGTTTAACACAATGTCATTTATTATTTATAAATATTATAAAGGAAAAACTATAAAGAAAATTAAATACTTAAATTGAAAAAAAAATGCAACTAATAAGGAACAAAAAAAGTTTCCGTACGGTATTTATATAGTACATTAAAAACCTTTTTCAGCTGATCAACTTGCATTTAATGATCGGCAGGCCTTCCTTTGGCCTTTATCACTTCTCTCAAATGTTGTGGCATAATCCCCATCAGTTTTTTTTTGTTGTTGTTTCTGGAGAAATACGACTCCAAATGTCTTGAATGACCCTTTTGAGTTCAACCTTGTTCTTTGTGTCATATATTTTTAGTTCAAGGCCGATTTCTTCCAATAAATGTCCTATAAGGATTAAAACGGGTGACTGGGATGTCTATGAAGCTGTTTTTTAACATTATAGTGATACTACTCTTTTAACATTATAGTGATACTAAATCTTGGAGGTGTGCTTAAGATCGGTGTCCTGTTGAAAAGTAATTCCAAGGGACAGTTTATCTGCATTGGTTAAAATGTTATGTTTTAGAATATCAAAATGTATGTACCTATCCATATTTCCATTTATAAAACATAAATATCCGACACCAGCAGCACTTATACACCCCCATACCATATTCCAACCATCACCGTGCTTCACAGTTCCACATAAATTCTTAAGTAACATATGCTGTTTTGATTCCCTCCAGATCATAACTCGTCCATCTGACCCACGGATATTAAATTTTGACTAAAAAAGACCGATTCTTAAAAAGATAGAGACTTGCTTATATGCTTCTTTGTAAACACGATACGCTTTTTCTGTAGCAGAGACTTTTAACAGGTTTCTTACGGGCCATACATCCATTATAAACTTTTTTAAAGTGACATTTCTTACAATTTAAGATGCGAATTTAATGTTGTATTTAACCGTTAAATCAGTTGCAAGTTGAGGTGCACTAATCCGAGGGATTATCTTGCACTTTACACATGATATTTCTTATATGCAAGCGATTTAACTTCGGTGTTCTTCCGGATCGATCTCTATCCTCAAATGTTTACACATCACTGTATCTATCAATAATATACTGTACTGTAGACTTTGGTTTGTAAGTCATTTCACTGATTTTTTTTTTCATAAATAATCTATTTTTTTGTAACCGAATCACTTATTCTCGAATGGATTTCTGAATTTCCATTTTAAGACGATCAGCGAAACATTGAAATTAAACAACTGTTGTTATGTCGTATCCTTCACTCTGACAAACCATCAAACTTCGAATATTTACTGTGGATTAGTTGTAGAGCACGTCAGGAGGAATTTGCATATTGCGTACGGAAACGTTTTTTGCATGATACTTCGTCATTTATCATAAAAATTGCAAACGGACTTGCTGACTTTTATAAAAAAAGATAAATTTATTATGAAACTCCCTTTTAAAGACTCATATTAACAATATATAAGTAGCTTATAAAGATAAAAAGAAAAGATTAGAAATTATGCCAGTTTATTTTTATTTTAGTCTTCCGTAAGGAAACTTTATTTAATCACTGTATATGTATTTGCTCCTTGAAGATTCAAGTTATTTAATTTCTCGAATATGTTGACCAAGTACCTCAATTTCATCACAAATAAACCATCTCGAAAATTCTCGGCCTCCGGTTTGTTTTCTTCAGCTAGGAAAATGGCGATTTCTTTTCTTTATTCATAATCACGTTGCAAAAATTTCCCACGTGATGACCATCTTGCCTCGCAATAAAATAGTAATACTGAATGTACTGAACCCATGCCTTTGCAAAGTGCGGAAAAGATTCCCGATTTCAGGAGTCTCATTTTTATATAATTTACTACGGATACCGTAGTTAACACAATATTCAGACCAGGACTCATTGTTTTCGAAGCCAACGCTTCTCTGTGTCACGTAACTTCGAGAAAAGCTGACACTATACATTTTCGTTTATATCGTCAATTCGACGAGCAACAGTATCATTTGAAAGAGGTATGGACTGCAATTGTTTTGAAAAATTATCTCCAAACATAGTTTCTACAATGTCAATTGCTGCTGGCAAAATAAACTCTTCACCAATGGTGTGAGGTTTTATACATCTGGCTATTTAATATGAACTTTGTAAGATGCAATTAAATCTTTTTTATTCACAGACAAAGTTTCTTTAAAAATGATATTTACTTTTTATATGATTTTAATTTTAATTCGAAGAATTATCTGGGTTTGTTGACGTATTCACTATGAAGCGTTTCCAAATGTCGTTTAAGTTTATTATGTTTCATGCTGTCTACAGCCAACATTTTTGAGCAAATGATATACAGGGACCTTTCTTCTTCATTTACTTCAACACTGGCAAGCCAAAAATTTAAGTATTCTTGAGAATATTTTCTATATTTTATTTTCGGAACCACGCTCGTTTGTGTACTTGTTGATGCTTGACTATCGTCTAATGCTTGCTTACTTCCGCTTAAAAATATATCCACGAGTCTGCATAAATCTACTGCCGTGAATATTTAATATGGTGAATTGCAATTAACACGAAAACCTATATAACATACACATTCACTATAGATTCGATAGCGATAAAAGGATTGACTAGGATGAGACTGGCTGGAATTGAAACTTGAGTTATCGAACATTTTCCTTCTTCCTATGTGAACACATTTGCTCCGCGCATGCTCGAGACGGCAACGGTCGTGTGGATTCCCTTCCACAAACATTGCTTATTTTTTTCACTTTTGTTTAGTCATGCTTCTGTTTAATTTCTTTTATTATTCGAAAAAATGTATTCTCAGTTTCTAAATTTAACTCACCCCGTCTAGGTTACCTTTCATTAACCAATTTTTTTTTATTTTCATATTCTTTTAAAGTTATCTCCCTGTTTGGCTTTCATTTCAAATATAATAATTAAATTTGCCCCGCTTTCATTCGCTTCATCTGTTTACCGCCGACTTGTCCAAAATGCAAGATGTGGTTTCTCACCAACGTTGGCTCGCTTTTACTCTTGTTTTGGCAGTTAGTTAAAAATAATTTAAAAACAGAATCCAAAATACTCAGTATACATTATTGTTGTATACATTTTATTGTAAGACGGGGGCGCGATGAAAATTATGATTGAAAACTGGGCCACAAATACTGAAAGGTTGAGAAACGCTGGCTGATGGAATTTAATTATAAAGTTTAGTTAAGATTTTTCGACTCCCTCGTTTTGATGTAAATATTGAGCTGTTTTATTATGAATGTGGATTTTACTTCGTTTGAGTCTTTTAATAAAATCCTATCTGAGATTTTCGATAAATATATTCTGGAAAACTATGCAAACTGCTTTCGAGAAAAAAACTATATTGATATGAATTTGATTTGGCTCTGCTCATCGAGAAATATCAATTTGTGCTCTCCTGACTATTTCGTATCCGGGCTGCTGGATCGATTAGCAACTATGGATAGTTCGCATGGCAAATTGCAATGGTGTTTTTGGTTGTGTTTCGGAGTGGATGAAATAAGTGATCCTCGCCAGACTTAATCTTTTAAATGGCAAATGGAAAATAATTGCAAGTGTTTGGGCTAAAAATTTATTTTAGTCATTACCTAGAAATCTATGAAAGAAAGTAGGCTTACAATACTCATATATAACATTTGGAATTGTAGATATCCCATAAGAGTCACAGATAACACATGTTACATGTAACCTTGCATTAAAGAGCTAAATACATAAAATTATCGTCCAAAAACAAATCTGGTCTTTATTTGAACCTTGATATTGAGGGTGTGCAAAAGCAAGTACATGAATCAAAGATTTATTCTTTATTAATTAAAAAAACATCTAAATACTTGAAAGGATCTGCCAAACAAATTTAAAGGCAAAACTATATTATATTAAATATCGCATTATAATCTGTGTTTCCTATTACATAACATTTACATTTTTTTTTATTTTTAAAAACCCGTGCATTGCAGTTAATGTCAAAATAAAATTATATAGAGCATGATAAAACTGATTTATATTAATAAATATGCATGTGTATGTCTACTGCAATCTTATATAACACTAAGAAATAAATAGCAGCACCGTTAATAATTAGCAATAAAATGTTTATATATTCTATAAAAAATTAGAAATTTATCACTGCGATTATGCTTTAGAATTTTTATCTTTGAGAAGACAATTTCACACAGATGAACATATTAACAATGTTATATTTCAAAGAAAGGAGCACCTCTGGCAGTCGCTTGAATTTTCAATTAAATGGATTGCCTAAGGTGAAAAATCATGAGTGAATTTTCAAAATTTAAGCTTTGAGATCTGAAGAAATTCCATTTTTTTCTCTGAAAGTAATATAAGACAGTTTTGTAGTATATTTTAAAGCAATAATTTATAATTCATAACCTGTATTTAAATTACGCATGCATTATTGAACACCTAAATAATGCAAGTGATATTAGAAATGCCAAACTCTTCATGGATTTTTAAATATGTTTTTAGTTTGTATAAAAATTTAGCCAGTGCTCTACATTTACCTACAAGCCATTCCAAAGTTATGCTTGTGTAAAAATGTTTGAAATTACTCATTTTTTTGAGGGCAATGTAATTTTTTTTAGAATTCAGCATTCAGCTATTCATTCGTAAAAAACTAAATAAATGAGAAAAAAATTATTAATTTCATTGGTATTTATCTTTATTTCTAACTTTAAGAAGTGAATTATATGGAGTATCTTAACAATTGTTTCCACTTAATTGAGATTTCTCTCATATTTCTTTAGAAGTCTTTATTAGCTGCTTTATTTCAAAAGAATAAACAGCGATTTCTTACGTTTGACTTTTATGATAGCTTTCGGCTACTTTCTTCAATTAAATCTGCAATGTTTTCTAAGGGGTGGTTTAAAAACTCTTAGTTGGAAGCAACTAATAAAAATACCTTTTAAAATGAAGTAGTTCTGAAAGAAAAATTATCTTTTAGGTATTAGGAAATATTATAAAAAGAATGGATATGCGTTTTTTAGTTCAAAATTACATTCTAAAATATAGATGTAAATTCAAAACCACTTGAATATTTTATTTATTTTATTCTACTAAATTAATGGACTGGAATTGAAAGTGAGAGAAATTAATATTTAATTGAAATAGGAAAACTTAAATGTTAAAAATTTCATTCTTATTAATTTTATTATAAAACGATTTGTTTTTTAAAAGCAAGAGTAAGATATCATTGCTACAATTTATAAATTTTTAAGTGATTGAAAAATCTCCTTTTAGTCATTAAGTAATATAATTGCGCATCTATGTGTGTTGTATTGTCTTTTCACATTAAAAGGTTTTGGAAACAAAATTCATTTTATGCTTTGCAGGTTATTGGAGGAATAGTGCATATAAATTTGATATTCTATAATCTATACAGATTTGATATAAATTGAATTACATCAATATTTCTTTCCCTGTTAAACAGATGTAGTTATTATTGCAATTATTTAATCACTATGATACTACCACTTTTAATTCTAAAATAAGTGAATATACATTATTTTTAAAATTTAATATAATTTTATAATAAAAATGTATTTATATAAATAATGTTTATATATTTTAATATTTATTTATATAAATTTATAATTATAATAAAATTTAATCATAAAAGAGTAATATAAAATTTAATTTGTGAGAAATATGTATTGCATTTTACATTAAATATTTTTATGAGTTGAATATATATTTTAATTTTGCAAGAGGATCTTAGTTTTTGATTTATAAAATTTCACAATTAGAAATCTTGCTAGAAGTCGTGTTATAAATTTTGTCTTGATTACAATTCAATAAAATTTGAATTCAGTCTGAGTGAATTCAAACTATAGTAATAGTTAAAAATTTTACAAATTTGATCTTTACTTTGCGTTTTATAAAAATTCAAATGCTTCTTTTCATCATGCGAAGCCATCTTATCTTCTTTTGGTAGTTATTCATAAGAAATTAGCTATATATATGAAAATCATTGGGGAAAGTAACACTATGATCGATATTTTGGAAAGCATTTTTATTGTTCTCGTTTATAAAGGGAAATATTTTATTTTTCCATGTATCAAGTGTTATATTTATCTTATCACATCAATAAATGACTTGATAAGCAATACTAAATTCTTTGCTTTCATTGGCTGCGGATAATTTGGTTTCGAAATCCCCCCCCCCTTTTTTTTTTCAAAACAGTAGCATTTTTTCGAACAAGGCTAAGTTTTGTTCCGGAGAAAAAGAGACAAATTAAAAATCCATACAATTTCATTGGATATCTAACTAAGCTCAATGGGATAAACATAATAATTAAGAAAATATGAAATCTTCGTCTAGGAATGTTAAGATTTCGCAATGTCTAAATTTAGAACATTATACAGTAAGTGAATTGAAATATTGAAAGCAATTCTTAAATTTTTTTACGGAATTATTTGGTTTTATGCAATAGTATTTATACAATCTAAATCTTCTTAATCATTTAAACCAAATTGGCAAAATAACAAGAAATATTTCCTGAAAAAAGCATTATTCATTCCAAATTATTTTACGAGCTTCACTTCCATTATGTAGTGTTTTATTTTTGCAATATATACCACTCAAAAAAAAAAATTTTACACGGATAAAAGTATGTAGACGTGAAAGAATTCCACAAATATATTTTCGACGGCCAAAAAGTCATTTTGCAGATTCCCAGGAACCGTTCGAGCTTCTTTCCAAAACACGATATATATTCAGTTCCAAGTGCCATACATTTCCGGAATTTTTTTCTTCTTTCCTCTGGATGAAAAGGACAAAATCATTCAATGATGGTAAAAATATAAAAGCTTCTGAAAGAATTAAAAATAGTTTTTAATACAAATGGCGTTCATCATGTTTCGCTTTGTGGTTTTAGGAAAATTTATTTATGGATATATTACATAAAAAAGAGAAAAGGACATAAATGTTAATCTATTTTGTAGATTATTTATTATCCGCAAGAAAAGTTTCACACTGGTTCAATATCTTCCATAGGTAAAGCAAAGTTTAAATAACTTTAAGCTGTTATGCGTCAATTAATCGACATCTTTAATACTTAATGTAAGAGTTTCTTGAATTTGATAATTTTTCTTACCTTCTATAATAACTACATGTCTTGAAATTAAAACATCATGAAAAAAATGAATTTGTGCAAATCAAAATTATAGATATCAGATGTGTTATTTTAGTGGATGAAAATACAATATTCAAGAATACTTCAAGATTTCCTTCGCGAAATGCCTTAAATATTTAAATATTTTTTCCAAATCTTTGTTTTTTAGCTTCTGTCCTATATTATTAGATTTCACTTCTTGTTCCTTATTGTAAAATACAAAATTTCTACTTGCATATATATAAAAAAGTTTAGGATATCTTTTCAAACTTTTTGCTACTTTTCTAATTAAAATTGGCAAAAAAATTATCGAATTTTCTTGCCAGTTATTTGTTAAAAATTAAATAAAGAAACTTTACAAACTTATTCAATTCAATTCATTTCGTCCATTTACGATATATATATTTTTTGAAATCTCATTGGAAATCAAAAAAAGTTTCTTGATTTTTAAAATAATATATAGTTTTTATGTATAATCTAATAGTATAAATGAAAATAGTTCAATTTCATCTACTTATAAATGAAATTATAATTTTAAACTACTTTTTTTTCTACTGTACATATAGAAATAATTCTACTTTTTTTAACGTCCATCAATAGACGCTACAATTTGATGACAATTATAGGCGCCCAAATTGAATAATTTTTATAAATTATTCTCAAATTCTGTAAGGATTTATTATTTTTTTCTGAATCGATCATGAACAAATATTATGCTTATTAGATAGGGAGCCGTATACAAGAGGAGAAACTGCAGACCCTATTTCAGCCAATAAATTATTTTTTCCTGATCCAATACTTGCTAATGCGGAAGCCTTAAACGAAGTTAGTAACCCATTTCCTTTAGGGTAATCCATTCTTCGTTGAAGACACTCATCAAGTTCTGGTAATTGACCACGTAAGAGAGAAAGGTTTTTCTATTTACAACACGCAACTTTCGGCGCAGATGACGGTGCCTCGGTTGAAATACATTGAACACAGAAGTTAGTTAATTAAATAGACTTGCTAGTGAAAAAAAATGAAAGCTATTTCCATTTCAATAGAGCCAAATTGTCTTCCTTTTCATTTCATTCTTCCGATAAAGTTAAAAAAAGTAATAAAAAAATTTAGCCGTACATATTATTGCGATGTTTGTTATTGTGTTAAATAGATTATTTTTCTAAATAATTTTATCAAATGCTTAGTACAGTTTGCACTGATTAAAAATACATTCAGAAATAGTACCCCATTAAGACAACCCTTTTACACTAGACAATAAAAAAATACTTTCAGATTTAAATTTCACTTTTTGGAAATAAAAGCCGGAATTTTTGAAACTTTTTTTCTTAAATATTTAAATTTATGGTCATATAATCCTTTTAACTTTTAATGTGTATAATTTTGTTTCGCTATATTCGAATTTATTTACTGTACTTAATTTTCTATCAACGTATTTGTTAATATTAATAATTGTATTTATATTATCATTATTATAATTAAATGAGGCCTATTTAGAACATTTCTGCTCTAATCAAATTAGCATTATTGATGGTTTTATTGATTGCGTTTTGAATTTGCTTAACATGAGAATGGCCACCGCCACATTTGAAAGGTTCAATGCAATATTTGCTCTTATGCTTGCGATCTCGTTAAATACATTTTGATTTTTAAATATATTTATTGAATTTGCATAGTTATTTATAATGCTGAGCAAGTGATATAATAAATGTAATCAATCTTGATCCTAATATTTTTTAAAAATATTTAAATCTTTGTTTGATTTTTACAATCACACACACACACAGTTGTCGACAATTAATATTTAATTTCTATCAATTATTCAAGTATTAGTAAAATACTTAAAATACTTACGTGTTTGTAGAACATTAAAATTTCACTACGTGTTTTCATCCTTTGGACGTAGCAGAAATGATACAATGTATGCAAAGAAAATGAATGTTTTCATGTCTTTAATCTTAAAGTTTCATTAAGACGCGACGTGAATGAGTGAAGGAAAATAACGTTTCTATATTAAGAATTTATTACGTCTTCTAAAAGTCTTTTCAAGTTTACTATTATAATTGTGCTTTGGATGAGGCGTTTGTAAAGAAATCATATTTGAATTCTTAGAGAAAATATTTGTTATATATATAATTGCGCCTATTATCTATGATTAATATATAATAATACTCAAACGGAATTTTTAAAGGCTAGAGTCGCATTCGTGATATAACCGTATTGTACATATTTCTTTCAAGAAAAACGAGCTTTAAATACAAGAGACAATTAATCATCTTTTAATTTTTTAATTACTTCATTGTGATAATTATTAAATATATCAATTCATTTTATTTAAGTCGATTTTAATTATTTATAACTATAAATTCAAGACTGATCATTTTTCCTTTTACATATCGAAGTTAAGGTCGGTTTACTGATTTCTTATTTCTTGAATATTAAATCTTATACTCATTTTTGACTAATAACTGCAATTTATAACACTGCCTCACACTTCAAACCCATAATTTAAAACTTGATTTGAATTCATATAACATAATTTCATTTTTTTTCATGTTTTATCAAAATATTATATATTCATTTATTTATGTTTTTACATTTCACATTCAAATTTTCATAAAAGAAGCAAAGATAAGTTATCATTGTTGTGCTCATAATTTATCGATATTTTTTTAACTTTCATGCAAAGACATCGGTGCGCATTTTCACTTACAGTGAAGCAGCAACATCTTCAAATCCAGAAATTCTTGTAGAAGGCCTCGAAGCAGAAACATTGGCAGGTAAAACACACACTAACACACACACACACTTATTGGTCTGTTTCCAAATGCTTTCACTTCTGCATTCCCGTCACCTTTGCAAAGACTGAATATTTTTTTTCCATACCTCTCTTGTTTGTTTTATTTTGTGCTCTGAAATTTTGTGACATTGTGTGATGCAATATTTTAATATTTTCAGTATTTAAATATAAATGAATCAAATTTTTATTGAAGTCGTTTCTCATGAAAGGCGACATTTGATTACGAATTTGAGAAAAAAAATCCATTGCAAGATTTAATAATATTTATAATAATATATCGCTCAATATGTATTCATGACAAAACAATTCAAAACAGATGATAGAAATTTTTTTTTTATAAACACGCTTTTACGAGTGTACTAAAAATTAAAGCTTTTCTTTTTTTAAATATGGATAGCAAAATCTAATCTCCAAAATCTAATGTCTCCAGTGTGAAAAAAGTAGAATAAAGATATTTCGTCACAATAATTATCATAAAAAAAAGAAAATTGCTAAATAATTATTAAAAATTAAAAATCTAAGTCAAAGCCATTATAATCTCTAGTTCAATTTTCGTAGAGAATTTCTATTCATTGTATAACACTTAGTTTCCGATTTCATGCTTTTGCTTTTAGAATTGTTTTATTTTATAGCATACTAATAAAAGTTTGTTTTTAAGAACTATGTTATTTTTATTTAAATTCACTGACATATAAAACAAGTAATTTCACTGAATCATTTAATGAGTAACTCATTTGCTTCATACTTCACTTGCAGTCAATTTACTTTTGCCATATATGAGGATAGAATTACAGAATGAAGTGCTGAACTCGGTAGTTTCAAGTTGCCACTGAATGATTCGAAGAAAGACGGGAAATGTTCCTGATTTGAAAATAATTCCTAATTTAATTTCGGAGATAAAGTTTATAGGCACAACATATCATCGCGAAAAAAAGGGCAAATTTTTATAAACTAAATTGATATTGAGAAATACAAAGTGACCTTTACGAATTTTTATCACTCATTTTATACTTAATGAATGCATTCTTTCATGAGGCTCTCAGTTATTTCACTCTCTCTTTATGTATGTATAGTCTCCTTATGTATTTCATTCTCTCTTTATATATACTAAACTCATAAATTTGTGAACTAGCCACTTCGTATTATCAAGGCGTAAAAGCCTTGGTTGCGGTTATAAGAATCAGCAACATCAGAGGATAATGTTGTGAATTGCAGAGAAAGATAGCATTTATCTCAATAGCAGGCTGAAATGAGTGTCAAAACAATACAATATCCATACCGGCTTATCTAAAAATAAGGCTCCTCTCCAAGAAAAAAATTAAATGTTTAAGATCCTACCACAAATCATCTACTTTCCATTCTTTATCTTTTGAGATTATGAAAAACTTCAGTGTCGCGTGTTCTAGACTCTGAATTAATCATCACAACTGCAGCTCTCATAGGGGCCTAGTGGGGCTGAAGAAATTATTTTCTTTCCTCTGTGAAAATATAAAGGATATAAGTTTCCAAGTAGTGAGATCACTCGGAAAAGTAGAGGAGAACCAGCCAGAAAATACTACAAAGAAAATCGTATGAAGCAGGGAAAGTTCATCAATTAGCCATCTCGAGATTTATTATTGCCAATAAAATGTTTTCTTGGGACGATGTAAAGCACTGCAGTGTTTAAGAAATATTTTCTGGAAACGCAATTAAAGTTGGCCATGCCTTAGCTTTTGTTGTTACTCAAGTTATAATGCCAGACTTCAAGACAATTTATCATAAATCGTAAAGATATGCGGAAACAAATTCCAATGAATGCTTGAATTTTGAAACTCATCTCGAGGGTCAGAATAATTAATTTTGGAATTTCTATATAATAGCAAAAAGAAAAATATCGCTTCATATACGGTGTATCCTTTATTGCAATTTATCCTCTTCATTCCCTTTGATAAATTACTCTCTTTAATCACTTTTCGAATGCAGAACAGAATGAAAATAGAATTTGTGTGTTTAAATTTTAATATGTTTCATATATTCATGTATATGTTTATCATCTGATTGAAATCTATAAGCGTTTTCCAGTTATGGCGTTCTCAAACGCTCAGATAGTCAGAAACGTAGTGCCAAAAATGTGCTTATTGATTCAAGGAAATTAGAAGCCTGGAAATTCGTCAGAATCTCAATATACTATCTTAATATAAGAGAAAGTAAACATATAGAATTTATTTTTGCAATTTACCAAATCCTGTTTCGCACAAAACGCATACCTCATATTATGTAAGTAAAACTAAGATTCCCAGCACCACAAAAATGAAAGTGAATGCACGTTTTACGAAAAAAAAATATAGCAGTTAAAAGAAGATTTAGGAATGAATGCATAATGAAAGAAAGTATAAGGATAAGCACTGAAATTTAGTGAAATTCAATAATTCAATGTTGAAAATAAAGGAAATAAAATATGTGACTTGAAAAGATAGATTAGTTGTATGAGTTTACTCCTTTAGTTCTTTCATGAAGTGATGTTATTAATTAGTATTATTGTTAAAATGCTTGCATTAAAATAAGAACATTCGAACTGCTATAACTATGAAATTAGATAGTTTTAAAATTCTAAGAAAAACATATTAATTATTATATAATTAAAAATATTGTACTTTTGAAAGTGCATTTATCGATGAATACTGACGAATAAAAATAATTACGATCATTTTTATCTGCGTATGAGCTTTAAACTTATTATTTTTTTGGCGCAGTACCTTTACTTTTATAAACCCTAATTTAAATTATTTCAATTTACAGATACATCGCTTAGTTTTGGGATGAAGACTATAGATAATATTCCATCTAATGAAAAAACATAAATTATCTAACGAATATTAAATGTCGAGCTGAATTATAAATGGAGTGATGGCATGCATTACGCTGTTCTGTTTTGCCTTAACAAGTTCTCAGAAGACTAATAAAGAAGTTTCGAAATACTATAAAAACATTATTTCCAAAAGCAAACAGAGGTGCTTTTATGACGTAATTCCTTTTATGACTTAGAGATAAAAGAAAAAGTCTTGTGCGCTTATTTTTTCGGAACAACTGTTTATACCAGGTCTTTTTGGAGGCTTTCATAAATTACTTTTTATTTTTTTTACCTCGGTTTTTCACTGAAAGCACAATTCCAAATCTACAACAATAGTCAATATATATATATTTTAATCTTTCATTACTTAAACATTTACAAATAATGTTGTATAAGAACTTAACACTTTATTCGCTTCTATTTATTTATTGAATAATTATATTATTGGATTATTTATTTATTGAA
>JAPMOR010043682.1:276478-311298 GCA_026543865.1 Argiope aurantia
TTTATTTATTGAATAATTATATTATTGGATTATTTATTTATTGAATATTAATATTATTTTAGTAGGTTAAGTGTTATTTTTCATACAATAATTCTATTAATTGAAACATTTTAATTTCTGATATAATTAAAATTTATAGTACTTAATTTCGGAATGTATTAAAATAAGCCGTAAGAGTATAATTGAAATTGGAGAATAATTTGAATCGTTTAAAATATTGCTTGAGGTGCTTCTGGATGTTAGATATTAAGCCACCTAATTAAATGAAATCGCAAAAGTAAATTATATCAACCTATATATTTTTTCTTTTAGAATTATTATTTAATAAAAGAAAATTTTCAATTAATCAAACAAAAGCATTGCCATTCAGAATTATTAATTAATTTTAAATTAAAGCAGAACTGCATATACTATTTTTACTTTGGTGTAAGAAAATTTTATTAAGTAAGGACCATCGAAGAATATTTAAATTTCGAGAGTCAATTCTTCATGGTGTAATGGCAAAATTATGTCGATAGTCTAAATTATAAGAAAGGTTATATTGTAAGTTATAACCAGCATAGTTTTAAAATTGTGGAATATTCATTTCATGATATTCATAATAAGATATTGCACTTTTCTACTATCCCAGAGAATAAAAATAAAAATGATACGCAATATGAGCAATAGTAACCGATGGATTTATCATAAATATACAGAAAAAGGGGAATGAAATGTTAAAAGAAGTAAATGAAGAAACAAAAAGAAACAAGAAACAAAAGCAATAAGAAACAAAAAGTGTAAGAATCAGAAAATTTAATTAATTACATTCTGACAAAAATAACAATAAATGAATACTAATTGTATGCATTTCTGTCGCATTACACTCACTCTAAGTGCTGGTAGAGATTTCGATATTATCTTGGAAAAAACTGTTCGGTTTTTGCTTTAAAGAAACGAATTATATATTTTCCATAAAAAAATATCCAATTAAAATTGTTAGAGAGACGAAAAAGGATAAACATAAATGCAAACTGAAAAATATGATTTAATATAAAGATTATGGATTTATAAATTAAGTATTTTAGTATGATATTTAACATTTAATATTTTCATCTTTGAAGAAATTTTCGCTTTAATTTAAGCCTTTTTTACCCAGAAAAGTATGTATTATTATGAAAGAAGTGCAACTGAAATCAAAATTAAACTTGTGTAACAGCTGTAGGACTAAAAAAAAAATTTTTTTTTAACTCAGAACATATGGATCTAACTTTATAAACCTTTTAAACTTTATTTAAATATTATTTTATATTATATTTAATTATGCAAAACTTCCGCAAAAGGACATTTAAGATAACTAAAATATTTCTTTAAGGAATATTTCCTACAAAGAATTGTTATTGTAAGACCAATAATATTATTATCACTATAAAAAAAAAACGAGAGAGAAAAACATTAGTAAATTGCATTGGAAAGAATCATTCAAATATGAAATAAAGGATGATGTTTTATGTGTACTGCAACATTGAAGTGATTTATAATAGATTAGATTAGTAAGGTAAGTACATCAGTCCTTCCTTATTTTGAGGGACAGGATAAAGAAGAAAACAACACAGAAAGAGAAACCAAGCTTCATTATTAACAGTTCAATAAAAAAACATGCATGAAACCTCAATAATCTTATTTCTTAACTCTTGTCTTAAGTTCAGACTAGCCCCTATTTTCCCTTAAGTTAATGGAATCACACAGCGAATCTGAACGGAGAGAATGGCTAAGGTATTAGAGATCCTTTTATCATTTCATCTTCATTCTCCCCCTTTTGCTTGTTATGCTCGGTGCAATTTTGATCACTAGCGCCCTGGTATATTCCGGTAAGGCAAGTCGCGGGAGACAGTGTTCTTTGTCAACGCCTGTTTTGGCGAAAATGAAGGCCGTCGTGAACGTGGGGGTTTAAATTAAATTTCCCCAGCTTTGAGTTCCTACTTTTGCTCCAGGTGGAGAAAACTAGCGTTGACAAGATTTGCTTTGGTCTTTTGCTGAATCAAGAAATATTTTGTTCAGAATCCCAATTAGGATTCCAGATAATTTAAATATTAAACATCTGGGGATTTTTTCCTTTTTTGTGAGTGATTTTGTTTATTTCGGCTGAACCGTATTCACCACCAATAAGGTTAAATCTCCTTCTTAATATTTAGTACATAAATGTGTGGCAAGTTTTTTATACTTTTAAGAAATATTGATTAGTGAATATTTTTCTCTATATTAATGAAATAATAATAAAATGATTTCAATTAATATGATATTAATTTTGATATAAAAAAACAAATGTATTTTCTCTTAATACATATATTATAACTTATTTTTTAAGGAAAAGTAATTATATTCATTCAAACGGTTCTTAAATTATAATTATAATTAAATTTAAGTGCTAAAATAATTATAAATATAATTTTAGCAATAAAAAATTTAAATAACTATTTTTATCTTAAAATCACTATAAGTCTTACATTTTTGGATTTTATTGATGATAAATTATTTGTTATAATGTATTTATATCGGTAATAAAAAAGAACAGCTGAAATTACTAAAATTATATCAGCAAACATTCTCAATATAGATAATCAAAAAGAAAAAGTAGAAAGTAAGTGTTAAATTTATGAAAGGCAAAGGCATGTGATTCAAAAGTTTTAGAAACATTAACTATACGATATGTTTTGCACTCTGCCCGATTTTCTGAAGAAAAGAAAATATTTTTTGATAGGCACATGAAATTTGTTTTCTAATTGATTCCTTTAATATTTCTTTTGTGGATAATCCTTATTTATTAACTATGCAAGATATCAAAATACATCTATCTTGTTTTAAATTATTTTCCGATAATTACCATTCTGTTTCTTGTGTGTCATATAAAATTAAGGAAATATTTTTATGATGTCAACAATTTTATTAATGTTTATCATCATTTATGATTGTAATTATTTTTCCTGCTTAAAATTAAAATTATGATTTAAGTATTAGATAAATGAATATTTATTTTTGAGATAGATTTATTTTGAAAACATTTATTTTTAATTGATAAAATAGTCGCATATTAATTAATTTTAAAAGAAAACAAATGAAAAAAGCGAAATGATATTAACTCAGGACCGAACTCGGGTCTCATGAATGCTATGAAAGTGTTTTATCAGCTACACTATTCGGAGCTCGCCAGCAGCGACTCTTTATTAGTATATTAGCTATGCTGAAAGTTTGAGGACTATTTTCTTGAAATTGGCTGGCTATTGCGCTTTAATATTTTCAAGAATGAAAATTCTAAATGTATACTATCATTATGCTAAATATCGTCCCGAACTCAGTTTTCCACTTCGTGCCCTCCCAAGGAAGGATTGGTTTGGTGTCCTGCAGTTATCGCCTTGCATGTATTATGAAGGTACGAAGATTGCAAAGAATAGAGTTTAAAACTTATTCCTCTACAAGCTTAATTTGCTGATTCTGAACCTTAAATGACTAATAGCATTAACATATGGTAAGACATATGGATCAAAGGTCTCAGGCCAATATCTTACAACAGTAAGCTGCGTCTTTCGACATTGCTAAAGTGATAATGTATTACGCCGGGTTCTCTCTAAATAATCGTGATTTGCTTACCAGAGAATACACAGGAGTATTACTACCTTATTTTTATAAGTGTATTTTATTATCCATCGTAAATGAACATATCCTTGTCGTTGATTGAGAATGAAGTATAAAAGTAGTCTCTTTGCATATAATCTTTGATTGAGAGAACGTCTTTGCAGTACAGTTGGCGTTATTCTCCCTACTATTGTAGCTAAGTGAACTGAAACGAACGAAGCATAGGTGTGGGTCTTTTAACGTTTAGCTATTGTTTGCGGAAGCTGTGTCTCTTGGCGGTGAGGAAAACGTATTCCTCACAACGAATGCTGGGCTAAACTTCGAGATATTTTAAGCCTTCTAGAAACCCCAGCTTCCATTGAAGTCATCATTCATCCGGTATTGGGGATAGGACATAATGAAATCGTGGATACGGAACTTATGCAAGACAGTTTAAAAAATATAGCGAATAATAACAAAATTTGGCTAGAATTCAAGAAATTGAATCACAAATTGCGAATTAAGGTACCCTTGATTTTCTCTGTCTTCTATAAGAATACCGCCTTAAAAAAAATACAAGTTAGATGCATTTTTTTCATTTTTTTAACTATACCTTTCATATTGCCCTACATCTTTCATATGAAGCCTATTTTTCACTTGTATTCATTTAATGACAGCTTCAAAAGCTAACTTGTTCCTTAACTTTTTTGAAACCAGTGCATTAATATCTTATCTATATGTCAATAGAAAATATAAGATGTCTTAGAAATTTATATTGTATGTATCTAATGAAATCATTAGATATTTCATACTCATATTAAGTGGAAGTCTCTCCTCTAATCATTTAAAATATTTTTAGCATTCGAGTAGATGTGTCTATCAAACATAATACAACTACAATAATTCTTTCTGCTGCAAATGTATTTAAATGCGCATTTTCGGTTATCACCGAAAGAACTGAAATACACTGGGAACATGTCCTTCGGAAATAACATTGAAAGACTTCTTATCGAATTTCTAGCTCTGATTACTTCGGTTGATGCGCCGTTTTAAGCTGTTTGAGTGCTATTTTGGGATGCACCGCATCACTTTAATCCGTTGCCGGGCGTCAAGAAGAGAGTCTGCATCAAATTTCCACCTCGCACCAGTGGAAGGATTTGATACTCTGCATTAGATTAACGTCCGCCAGATTCAAATACACAGCGAATTTTCGGTGAAATTGGTTTTTGAATTTGTAACCCTAAGATCTTTCCACCATGCCAACTTGTTATATCTAACAAAAATGCTTTATTAGTTTGAATGCGAAAAATGGATTAGAATAAACTTCTACAAAATATAAGCTTATAGCTTATAAAGGTTTTGGTTTAAAATCAATAGATGTCTTTTTTATGGGGGCCAATAAAAAAATTTCCAAGAATAGAATTTTTAAATATCAGTAGATTTGGAACTTTAAGGCAACCGATTAAATGATGTTACCTGAACTATTCTTAGAAAAGTTTATTAGTGCTACTGCCTTTAAAATTACCAAGAATAAATGTTCTTATATCTGATATGAGAAATATATGAAATTTAGACATTATTTTATAATGTAAAATGCCAACTTTTTATTATTTTACATGCATTCGTTACCCATTCATTAGTGGTCTTCATATGGCGCTATATTATAAATAAATGTTCTTATTGATTGGTTTAGAAAGTAAAATAAAGAAATATATTTCGATTTGGCATTTTAGTAACTAATTGTTCACATTGTTATTTTGTCCCCATCCTAAATATTTCGAATTTTTAAAAAATATTTTTTTCCTTTTATTGAATATTTAAATTAGATATGGCTTGTTTATATTCCACCTGGACATCCTAGTAAATTATTTGAGATAATATTCAGAATATCGAAAATTAAATTTCATTAAACAAATCTTGTGGAATTGACAGAAAGCTCAAACTTGTTTCATGTTTTAAGTTCATGTAATACAAGAAACTGGAAAATATTATAGAAATGCAAAAAAATTACTAAATCGGTGAAGGAAGTATTATGCGCTAAATTGGTCTGTAGTACCATCACGTAAAATAATTACATTAATGATTTATAATGATCCCTTTATCATCAAATTTTCTATATTTTTGATGTGTCTATATTTATAGAAAAATAAGTAATAGAATAAGACTAGTAGAATGCTGTTGGATGTACCTCACCAGTATGTCCCAAATATTTTTCATTAAATTTAGATATGGCTTTACGCTGGCCAAGGAAGTCTGATTATTATTCATTAAAAGAATCGCAAAAGATTCTGTCACAATTTCATTATCGTCCATGAAATATCCGCCACTTTACAATTAAAATTTTAACATCGCATGATGCATTTGATTTGCCAATGCGTCCAGATGCTCCACGTTGTGCATTCCCCCACGGTCCATATCAGCACACCATGGTGCTCCCATCAAACCTTTGCAAATTGCAGACAAGGCAAAAGGGGCTCAACGCTCATGGGGATCTCGCCAAATACGACGTTTTATATCAGTGCGAAACAAAATATAGCGAGATTCGTCTTTCCTGTTGCGCCATCTTTATTCCGTTTAACGTCATATTTTTACTATTTCAGTAGTAAGTTTTAAAGCAACATATTTCTTTCGATCATTTGCATTTTTTGAAAATTCCGCCAGAAAGAAGGTTCTTTTAAGTAAGTTTGGTATTCTATGACAAAGTAAATATTTTTACTCTCAGAAAACACACTTTCTTGTCAAAAAAGATTATCCAAAGGTGAAGGGAAATGAAGGGATTAAACAAGTTCATTAAAAATGAAACTTTTTATAAGAAACGAAAATTGAATATTCTATTCCATTTTTATAATAAATTGCAACTCATATTACATTTTCTGTCATAAATCCTAACTTTAATCTGTTGAACTTTCTGCTATGGGTAATAACAAGATCCCATTTAATCATGGTTACAAGCATGAAATGGATTTAAATACTACAGATATTTTGAAACTATTTTAGCCGATACAAGATTAGCATTATTATTTCATTCCTCAATCAATGAATGAAAATATATGTGAAATTTTATGCAACTAAATGAAGTATTTTTGGTTGATGATAATATATACCCTTCGTATTTAATAACAGTGTAGCTTAACGTGATCAGGCATTTTGAAATATCGATAAACATCACTGAAATGATTAATACTATTAAATGTGTTGATTCAACCGTCAACCGACTCATTTTTAATGATTTAACGTTGATTTTTATTGATATATTCCTCATTCTTTCTTTATCGAAACATAAATTTGAGAGATTTATAACTGTGAGATAAAAAAATTCAGACTTTTTAAAATGTGCCACTATAATAATTGAAGTAAATATTACTTAAATATTACGCATACGGCGAAATTTTAAAGTAAGAAATTTCAAGTCATATATTTTTAGTTTTTAATAAAATTAACTGATTGACGCGACTCAGTATTTCCTCTTTTCTTAATCAGAATCAAGTTATCTGCGTCATATATGAATATATATTAAAACAATTAAAATATTACATATTGATCCCCATATCGTTTGGTGTCGTTGTTGATAGTGTTTTTGCTCAAACGTTTTTTATTTCTTACTTACAAAACTAGATATTTCATGAGTTTTTGGTACAGTCTTTAGATTTTCCATTTTCTATGATCAATATTATCAAATGTTTTTAAAATTATTTTTTGATATATATGAAATTCTTCGTTATCAGTGAAACAAATTTTCTCTCTCTGAGAGAAAAATTTAAGTGAGGTCAATTGTACCATTCGTTTCTACAGTTTCTGTTAGTTCATTATCACTATTTTTTTACAATCATTAAATGTTATAGGATTCGGTAGATGGAATTTTAGCTGTGCAAAAATCATGGTGTTGATTGGGATTCGTCCATCTACCATCTGAAATAATGATCCAATTTATATATATATAAGGAAGAATATTTAATATATTTTTTTTTCTTTGGCATCCATTCGAAGATAATATTATTGATATATTGTTATATTCCGTTTCATTTTTCTCTGCCCATTTTTATTTTCTCTTTCTTGAAAATTATTCGACCGCCACATTTGAGATAATACAAATAATCAAGATCTACCCTTAAAAATGATGTTTGCATTGCACAGTTATTTGTTCCTTGAAAAGATAAGGGCTTTCTGATTGTTAAGGCGTCTGCAAAATCGTCTACAAATCTACATCTGCGTCGACCAAATTGATCAAATTAGGTCGAACATATCAACTATCAAGATTTTATTTCCTTACAAATGAAATGCTTGTCCATATGCAGCCGCAGTTTCTGCAAAAAAACATCTTAAGCATAAAGCAAGGGAAGCAGAATATCAATGTTTTGAAGAAAATATTTGGAGATGACTGCAATTTTCAATTAGCCACTTTGATAAAACCATCAGAACTGTATTATTGATATGAAATCAGATTTTTGAATTTTTTTCTCTTCTCTTAACAATGCCATTCACCGAAGCTTATGCGCATGCACTGATGGCAATTCGTTTATTTCTTTCCGGCTCATTTCTTTTGAGATAATTCCTATTTCTCTGCAAAGAGTTGTGATTCCAATCTTATCTTATATAAATATCAATTAGATTGCTCTCCAGTTGTCGATACTGGTCAACAAGAAGATGCATCAGTTGCACAAATTAAAAATTTGAACATCATTATTATCAAATTCAATCTGACATTTAGTATAGCTATGCAAAGCTATGATAATGAAGACCGATTTTTGTTTAGCAGCATGACATAGAGCACAGATTATCTTTCTAAATGACGGGAAAAAATTATTTTAAAACATTTTTTAGCTATTATTTATTAAAGCCGTACGTGGTTTAATTCGTAACCGTACTTAACTAGGAATGTCATAATCAGTAGTGTTGATTCTTTATGAATCATCAATGTAAAATCTAATTATAAATTAGAATACTGTTTAATTAATAAATATTCTAATTACGTTCAATTCATAATCAGTAAATGAATTAATTTATAATTAATTTTTTATTATTATATAATTTTATACTTATTCGTTTATTTATTATTATTATTTAATTATTTAATATTTTTAATTATTATATTATTGCCTTTTAAAGTTTACAATTAATAAATAAATTTTCTAAATTCTAATGATGCGTGATTAGAAAATCACTTTATTAATAAATTCTTTAAAAAACAAGACGAAAATTTATGCAAAATTATATTGACTATTTCTATGTTAAGTGTTAAAAACTGTAAAAATTTATTCGACACCATTATTATAATTTATGGGGGATTAAAAAGAATTGTAAGAAAATTAAAAATTAAGAAAACTATTTGACTATAAAAACTTTTATTTGACTATCAAAATTTACATTTCACAAAACTTAATAATTGAAGAGAAATTCTCATAAAATTGCAAATTTTGATGTGTTAATCTTTTATGCCTTGTGATGTTCTTCATTCCATTTCGTTGATCTTTTCTGGCTGTCATGTTTCTTTATTTCTCATAAGCAATGTTTTTAGAGGCTTTGATTAAATATTCTCGACTTGGATGAGCTGGTGACAGAACGTCTATATCAAAAAGCGAGTGCATTTGATGAGAGTTGGAAAGATACGGAATGTAAGTGATGAGAAAAAAAAACAGTTCCTCATGAAAGCTGGAAACTCTTTATTCATCAAAATAGACTCGTCTGATCTTCCATGATATTTAATTTCTCAGTCACTTTCTCATTAGAGCCAGAAAATAACAAGTATCAAATTCCTCTCATGTTAGAATAATTTTTATATTTCTAGATGGACCGAAGATAAAATGTTATTCTGCCTCACTAAGAATTATTTGAATTATAAAGTAACTGTAATTGAATCATTTGATTCTAAAGCATTTTACGTTTAGTATTTTGAGGAAGGAGAAAGCGTCTGTCCACAATTTAATATTAAATATTTTTTTATAATAATTAGAAAAGATGCCAATTCAGATTTCTGACACAGATAAAGCTCTCTATATTATATTTCTTAAATGTATTCATAATTCTATTCTTTTGATCCCGAGTTCTTTGAATGAAGGTATAAGTATCAAATAAGGATTTAATTTTATATATTTTCAAAAATTATGCTAACTTTCTGCCATTAAGAAATACGTTCCGACAGACTAAGGAATTTGGGGTTCAAAAGGAGTTTTCTACTTCACATGATACCCAAAGTATTTTCTGAATGCATTTTAATAAGTAATAGAAGGATGGACCGATTTGTCTACTATAAAAATATATTCGTATATCTAGAAAGGGAAGAAATGTAATCAGTTTCTATAATTAAAAAATAGAAATTCAAAATTTTTATTTTCTAACATTAGAATTTTTGTATAGATGTCTCCTGGAAGACAACTTTATTGCATTTCATCAATATATATTTAATCTTAAATGGCTGACATTGTTTGAAGATATTTCTGATAATCATTTTCAAGATTTATTACACAAAAATTTACAAAATTGAATTTCAATCTCGAAACGTATGAGCTCATTCAATCTGAGAATGATTAAAAAAAATTTTTTCCAAAAATAGAAAAAGGTCATTCATATAGACATTAATTTTTCTTACTTTATTTTCAAATTTCACCCGAGTTCAGAAAAAAATTAATCACAGTGCAAGGTGACCTCCGATTTTTTTACATGACAGTATTTCAATAGTAAAGATCATTTTAGGGTTCTGGTATTTAGCGATATAATAAATCATGTTACATATTTGATTAAGTCTGTCTAACAAATTTTTAAATTTTATTTAATTATTACCATATTACATATATAGTAACTTACAAGTTTTACATTAAAGATTAATTTTTATCTTAATTTTGCAGAATATTGCAAATCACCAAATGCATATTCTGTGAGAGTGTTTCAAAATATGAAATTATATAAGCAATATATGTTAGACGTATTAAATTACAATGAATGCTATAATTGATAAAAATTAAAATACAGAGTACAGCCTCTTTAACATAGTATGTTGCGAGAATATTAAAAGTTTTATTAAGTCTGAATGGTTGCTAAATATTTCCTGTACTTCATCTACGCTCTTATTATAGTGACGGCCAGTCACAAT
This sequence comes from Argiope aurantia, assembly GCA_026543865.1. Lineage (NCBI taxonomy): Eukaryota > Metazoa > Arthropoda > Arachnida > Araneae > Araneidae > Argiope > Argiope aurantia. Next base: position 287,157 of record JAPMOR010043682.1, read on the forward strand.
GAAATGATATGATTTCTTGTTAAAAATTTAAATTTAATTTGAATTAAAATAACGGATTAGAAAATTTCAATTGTATATGTAAAATATATTTAGTGCAACAATTTTGATTCTTCCAAATTCTGAAATATTCAATCCACATCTTTCTTTTTTAAATACTTGTTTGTATTGTTAAATATGTATTGCTAAGATGAGTTTTAAAATGAATTTCATGTTGACTTTCTGCAAGATGAAAAATGGAATGTTTTTTAAAACAATCTAGAAGAAATAGATTTTTTTTTAAAAATATTTAATAGTGTTTTTAAACAAATATTTTCGATTTTAAAAATTTTTGAAAAATAAATCTTGCAGTTCTTTTTTAAACCATACTATTAAGATCTTTTGAATAATTAATAAGCAAGTTTCAAAACAAAAAAAAAACTGATTTAACAAGTTTGATCCATATAATTAATAATAAATGGATGCATTGTAAAGCGAATGTGTCTGTTATCAATTTACAAACATTTCCTTTATTTTATTGCAATATTTGTAATAATTACTTTTAAGTAAAAATTTTTCGCATGAATCCAAGAAAGCGAAAAGAAAATATTCCAAATATATATTTATATTCCCCTCGATTCAATTTCTAAGATCCATTAATTACTTAGACAGAACTGAGACAAATGGAATTGCTATCTCGATCGGATATTAAACTAACGGTATAGTTGCAAAGCATCGACATCTCTGCCTATAGAATATGACATTCTAACTCCGCAATAAACTATTCAAAGTGTGCTGCATAACTTCCAAGCATAAATGATTTCCTGTTATTCACTAATGAATGATGGGCAGTCATTGTATATAACCTTAGAAATCAAATCAGGTTTGGTATTTTTTGTTTAGGTTTTGCTAAGAAAAAGTAAGCAAGTGCGTTCACTTAATAATATGTATAATATTTCATAATCTTTATCTATTTATGAAACACCCAACGCTATCGTTTTTTAATTTTCTCATCTGGTGCATTCGAATCCTATTTAACGTTTGTTTTGTTCCATTATTGAATCCTACATTTTCTAAGATAATTTTAAGTTTAGTGGCACAATTTTTCAGACGATTGTGTATTCAGGACTTTTTTTTTATCAAGTTAGTTAACCAGAAAAGAACTGATTAGCAGTGAGAACTGGAACTATTCATTTAATCTCATTTCAGAGTATATCGCATTGACTAATATAGGGTACTCAGAAAGCATATGTAAATGGTTGGGAATGATAAAGGGAAACAAAATAATCATTTTTTTCAGGAAGAGTGTGTACTTGGAAATTCTGCATTGAACTTTTATTTACCGCATTATTGTATCGTGTATTGTGATTGTATATGAATTATGGTATTATATTTCTGCATTATTTTATCACCAACTTTTTAACTTTATTTTTATATCAATCAAATTTTGAAGCAGAATAATGTAAGAATAAATTAATCGACGTAATTAATAAAGATCATTGCTTTCAATTAAAACCTAATTCTCGTCATCGGATTTATGCTTTTCGTGTTTCTTATCGAATACAGTTAAAAAGAAAATAGTCGTATGAATATACTAGCATGCACTAAATGGTAACGTATTTTTAAGCACCCTCGGTAATATAAAGAGTTAAGGAGCTAGAAGGATTCATTTAAAGCAACCGATAATATCTTGCATTGAGAGAAGGCGCCTCTTTACGTTGCTTTTTTGAATAAGAATGCACCCATAAAACGGACTCGAACATTGAAGATATCCACTTGACTTAAAGGGTTGAAATTGGAAGGGGATGAACAACCCAAATATTGTGCATAGAAAGATTCTAAAGGAGACAGATGTCGAATCGCCAAGTGTCATGGCATGGATCGAGGAAGTACACATTTTTCAAAGAAGTTATTTTATCAAATAGCACAAAGAGGCAAAAATTTCCTTTCATGCCCCATAATAGCCTTAAAGTTTGACTTCGCGCAAACAGTTTTACTATATTTCTGTGGATTTATGGACATGTTACTTTAATTACGTTAGTAATTACTGACCATATTAATCAAAATTAACAATTAATTAAAATAAAATAAGCTTAATTATAAGCATTATTCAATATTAATTTTTAAATCTTTATTTCTTTCTTTAGCATAAGGACAGATTACAAACCTGATTTTTAGTCTTTGCAAAAAGAAAAAAATATATAAACAAGCCTAATTCTCTAATATGTGATATTTTAATAGTGAGCACAGCAATACAATGTGTTTTAGTTGTGGAAAAAAATGATTTCTGTAAATGCCAGTATCTGCATTTTGTAACACTTCATTGTTTAGATATTGTGAGGAACTTATGACGTTGCAAGTAAACGGGAACCTCCATGCAATTGCATTTTGAATTCAACATAAAATTAATATCATAACATTTATATATGTAATAACTATATATACTATTGAAAATAATATCCTTTAGATTTGCAGATGTTTCGTGAGTGTTTAAGTGAAGTCAGAATAGTCAATTGGCAATTGTGAGCCATCTGGCGTCTGCTTATTTTCCAAGGTTTTTATTGATAAAGGCTCAGTCAACTATTGCATGAAATAACAGCCAAACAGTATCCAATTGTTATTTTTAATCAGTACTAAAATTTTTGCTGACATTTTTTTCAATTATAGGAACGTTTTATTATTGCGTAATGGGTTGCAGTTACTTAATATTTTAATGATTTGTCCAGGGGCAAATTGGCATATTCAAACAATCTATCAAATACCGCAGCGGAAATTATAATGAAATTAGCAAACCATCTACTAAAGGGATTTTATTTTCACCTCTATGAGAAGACTAATGCATATTAATAGTATTGTCAAAGCAGTCAACTACTACAAGCAAACTTTGGTTGGTAAAGAAATTCAATTTTGTTGATTTGATTTTTTGTACTGATCTAGAAAGTGATAGCGCATACACAAGATTTCTTGGTTTTTCTGAAGAACTGAAATGTGTTCCTCATGTTCAAGGATTCGGAGAACTGTTATAGCTTCCTTCAGTGGTTTTTCTCAATAGGTTACGACCGGATTTCACCAAGCTTTAATTTTGTCAATAATTATTTGAAGATTTTCGACATTTGCTCTTTAAAACTGAGATCATGAACTAATGTTGAAGGAAGCACGGTGGATCCACACTCCATATCTGTCACATGTTCTTGAAATTGTGGTGGACTTCAGCCTTGTTTAGGGAGGGGAACATGATGGAGTACTTACAATGATTCATATGTTGCAAACTTTGACATTTTTTTCATCATTTAAAATATGCCTTAAAAGCCACAAAAAGGCTAAATCTTTAGAGGATTCCAACTGGAAGAGACTGTATTTCTAAAGTTTGACATCTCTCTTTCCTTGTAGTAGTTGCCTGAATCTGTTAGGTCGTTTCTAAAACAAGGTATCAATGGTCATTGTTTTTTTCAAATATCTGATAGCTTATAAATTGTTTTTATGGTGGCACAGATGACAGATGGATAACCACTGAGATTTGAATACACGGGAAATAAGTAGTACAAACACATTAGAATGCGGCAACTGACTGCAGGCTTCAACGAGCCGGTAGACACCTTTACGACGCTAGAATACGCGATTCCCTTTTCTCCTCTATCTGACATAATCCCGTCTAGTTGTTTCAAGCTTCTTGCATAAGGCAGCGAGGGATCCCTTCGCATCCGTTTCGGATGACGGAATTCGTTTGCAATTGTAAAGGAATTGCGCTGATTCTCGCAGAACACTTTTGCCAGTTGCTCCTTCTCTTACAACTCAGACGTGATGAACAATGAATAACTGATGATCATGCAGTATTTGGCACTTTTTTTATGCAAAAAAAAATGTTAATAGGCATGCATTGTAGCGCAAAATAGGTTTCACATTTTCAGTATTTACAAATAAATAGCATTTATCACAGTACAAATATAGATACTGAATAAGTATCCTTTTCTATTGGCTTACGGCATGTGTTTATTTTTTCAGCTGATCCAAAGTCATGAACTTTATTTCACAGGCCAATAAACGTAAAAGTATGAAAAAACAAAAAGACAAATTCGAAATTAATGCTTTCATTAAATTCTCAAATAAGTTATTTCTCATTTATCTATTAGTAAGTTTTTTCAGCGAGAATTGTATGATTTCACTCAAGAGATCTGGGAAGACATTTTCATGTCATTATATCCCGATTCTCTTATTTTTAAATTGCATAAAAAATCCTTCACTGTAAAATGCTTGATCTCCATTTTTCACAGAAGACTAAATTTTTTTTTAAAAGAAAATTACGATCCAGTTTAATGCGTTCATTTTAATAACTTCACTAATTACTTATAAAAAAGGACATTTTTGAATTTTTATTTCTATTCTTTTGTTTAGAAAGAAAACTTTCAATAATATCATTCAATTCACGCCTGACATAGTGATTTTAATGAAACCGTTCATTAAACAAATGAAGTGATCGCGAAACTGTCTTGATGTCGTTAATCTCTTAATGGGACACGGATAATTATTGCAACATCGTTTCGTTCATTAAAATGAATAAATGTTGACCGAATCGGAAAATGAATATTCATTCAACAGTAATCATGTATCATTAATTTAATATTATTATATCATGCAAAATAAAGATTTATAAACACCAGCCTACTCTGTATTTAAACCTGTTTAATCAAAGTGGAATGAGAAGTAGAATTCCTTACTGATTCTTAGAAATTCAAAAATATTTTTTAAAAAATAATAATTTTAATTTTTAAATAAATATTTTAAATTTTTATTTAAAATATTTATAAGAAAGTAAATTTGCATCATTATTTTTGATATTTTCAAATATTTATAATTTTTGTATTCACAAATATCCTAAAACTGTATGTTTTAGATATTATTTTAGCATGTTTCTTTACATTATTTTTAATGGAAGTATATCATTTGAAATATTCTTGCATTTAAACACCCGGAGGGTGGTATGTTATAATTTATTTATATTATGATTTATTTGTAATTAGGGGGGAGGTGTATATTGAATGTAACCAGCGAAGTAGACTTGTGTTTTTGAGGAATAAAAGTTATTCTGATTCCTTCTCTTTGTATATGTCGCATCTTTGATGTAGTATTTTGCATTTTGTTTTCTAACAAAATTAATATAGCTTGTTAATTGTAAATATTGTAGCACAAAGGTGAGCATATACAGAATCTTCGCTTATAATTATATTAAATGTTTGAGCGACTTCTAAATTCTGAGATTCATAAGTTGGTGTCTTCACTATACATCATAAAAAATGTAAGAAAACATAGAATATAAACTCAAAAAACTACAAAAATAAGGAAATGTGAGCAAAGAAGTGCTTAAAAGTAAAAAACTCTTTTAGATGTGAATTTTATCATGTCAGTAGATAAAAATTTATGAATAATGATTATTATATTATTAAATATATTTTATTAATCATATTATATATTTTTATTATATTTTTTTATGATAATGATGAATTATATTTTTAAGAATTTTCTGTTTACCAAGATATTTTATTGGAAAATAGATGATATTGCAAGAAAACCAATAGGAAGTTCCCTCTTCCTATTATTTAATAAAGGTCATATCCCCGCATAGCACTGTGAGCCTTAACTAAGGCTATGAATGTCTTACATTGGCGTTAACTAACAATAGTTATAAAAAATATCTGATTTGACTGAAATCTAGTATTTTGACTGAATCTATTATAGGAATAGATAATTTGAGCACTTTTTTTTGTGGCGAGTTGTAAACAAAATGTGACACATAACCGAATTTCATTAAGTCATTGCGTTGACATCCATGCAAAAGTACAGACCTACATACAGTCAACTCTATAACAGATTTGGTTCAAAATTTGAAAGAAATCTGCATTTTACATGCCAAAATGCGCTTAATCGTATATCTCTATCTCTTTACAGTTTCTCGTTATTGAGCTCGCATGTACTAGAATAGCATAATAGGCAGATTTCCTCTGGATAAGTTTCGTTCAAAATTTGATAAAAAAAAATCTGCATCTTTAGTTTTAAGTCCGTATATCAAATTTCATCTGTAGATATAATGTCATTTCTTTTTAATTTGGGTAGATTTCAAACGTGGAGATTCGTTAAAATATCGAGTTTGAATTTTGTAATGATTATATTACTTTCTATGTTCTTCATATACAAGAAAGTAGGAGATGATGGTAGACTTTTAAATATGAAGCAATGGAAGACGATACCTAAGAAATGAGTATCTCGGAATTCGCAGTACAAATCAAATTACAAAATTACACTATTAGTACTCTATCACGGTAAAATTATACTGCATTAAAAATTTCAGTTTGAATTTTTTTCATGCTATTACATACGATTAACTGTATATCTCTAAATAAAATATCACATATTTTAAATTGTAACCTCATATGAAAATACATACTTTTAAAATATTTCCAATCCAGTTAAATATAAAATATGAAATTGGTATCATAAACAGATACATATTCAAAGGCCTATGGAAAATATGAACGACAATGCAATAGCATTTCCAGGAACTAAGGTTGAATCCTAAAGTCCATCACCGGTCACCTAACAATCCTTCCCCAGGAGAAACATCCCAGCTTCAAAAACATTTCTTCCAAAATATTTGGATTATTTCAAGATTTAAAATCAATAACAGGTATTATTGTATCCGTGATTTATTCTTGCTTACATCGCTATTTTATTTATTATACTTTTGCTATTGATTTTTCACTTATATTTCTGGAAATAAAATATTTTGAAATATTCAGTCAGAAAAATGATTTATTAATACGATGTAGCTCATGTTACAACAAATTTAAAAAAACGCAATATATTTTTGCCTTCTCTTACGGTAAACAATAATTTGCATTAAATCTGATTATCGTAGTCTCATCCCGTAAATTTGCTATCTTCAATGTGTTTATCATAATTCGTGCGTCATCGTTAAAGTAACTGTATACGCTTTCAACTGCTTCAGAGAAAGTTTGTAAAAAATAAGACTAAAAGCAATTGTCATTTAATCAGTTTAAATATTAATTATAGATGAAAATATTTTATAATAAAGGTAAATTCAGAAACATATTGAGGCATTCTTTACGTACTATTTATTAATCATAAGGAAAATTACATTTGCAAAGCACCGAACAGCAAAAACAGGAGTGTGTGCCACTTTAGATTTCACTACTTGCTTTAAAGCACAAAATATATACAGCACACTCAGCAATTTTAAAACATTTAGGTTTCTCACAGATAACATATATTTGGACGATAGTTCACACATAAGTAGATTTGGGCTGCAACAGTTGTGTTTCTAAATTAAAGATATATATTTTCTACTTATAAATGTGAATACATGAAACAACATTGTTTTTATAAGCAAGCAACAACGTCCTTTCTAATGCGAGACGAATTAAAAATTCAATTAGCATTGCAGTATACAAAATAAAATGTGCAATCTTATAACAGAAAGGTGTTTGAATACAGATATCTTACTTAATTTAAGGTACATTACAAGGTATATGCATAAAATCACAAATTTATGTTAAAAAATGTCCAAAACAAACACATATTAAGATTTTAATTTTATTGAAAATAAATTGGATAAATTTTTTTAAGTATAACAGTTGTAGAATATTTGCAATTCATGTTTAAATCTTGTTTTTGCACATGCACTTCTTTAAAAACACTTTTTTAATTTCAAACTATTAGCCAATTTTCCAATTTATGCCATTACATAAAATGAAGGAAATAGATTTTTATGAGAGACAGTCAATGAAAACAAAAATATGCAAGAAATGTTATCATTTTATTAATAATCAAATTTCCTGACTTTAATAAATTTCATAATAGTTAATATTTTTATTTTCCTTCAAAAGAATAATGTTATTAAAAGAATTAGTATTCTGTGTACCTAATTGAAACCTATATACTCCCAATTAATGTACAAATGAAACTTAAATTTTTAATTTTGATTTAATATTTGTTTCTAAATACTTTAAAAGAACGATAATATCCCTCACAAACTAAAAGACAATTTCTTTGATAAATTCATTCTTATAATCACATTCCATTATTTAAATAAAGATAAGATTTTTAAAGATTTTTCTATCTTTCTTTAATATTTCTTTTTTCTAAATTAAAAATAAAAAAATTTAAAAGCAAATTTTTACAGGATACTCATAATTCATTTTTACTTTGAAGAACTATTAAAAAACAGAAGACCAGAAATTGGAAACGTATTCATTTTTTTTTATCATTGAAAGTTTTAAATAAAATGCAAGTTCGTATTTTAATTACAAAAGATAATCATAGTGAAAAACTCATTTTTTTTTTTCTTTAAGCTTGATAAAAAAAACTACTCAGAATGAACCCTTCAGCAAATCATTGAAATAGTTAAAAACTGAAACATGTGTAGAACTGCACGTTGCTTTGCACAATAAACATACATTCATCACAACCTTTGTACACAACAGATGAAAGAGCAACAGTTTTAAATACTGCGGAAATTAATCATCAGAGCTGCCTTTAGAAGTGAAGAGAGCTGTGTTTAAAGTATGACGAGTTCATAAAGTGAACGTTACAAAACAACTGAATGTATCATACAATCTGTATGGTTTTACATGTATTAATACATGTACATATAACACTCATTACAAACAGATCATTTGAAAAACAAGGGGATTTGAAAATAGATATATGTTAAAAAAAAAAAAGACAAAGCTTTTGAAACTCTAAGGTTGAAACTCCATCCATCTTGCAATGCACATATAACAAAAGAAATACTTGAAGTTGAATAATTATAGTATTTATTTAATATCAATATTTTAACCCTTTCACTCCCAAATCCAGCCTAAAGGGTCGTGCAAATTCCATATTGCCAGGCCAATTTCTGTTTAAGAAAAGGGATGTAAAATGAGTTTTTCACCAAAGTTTTCCTTTCTTTGCATGATGGACTGCTCGTTTGAAACTGAAATGGGCAAACCAGTATAGAATTTGAGCTGTCGGCTGGGCCGGTATAGTAGTGAAAAAGCTGTTTTGAGTTCATCTTATTTATACTTGAAACAAAGCAACCAGTTATGGCTATCTTCATATTTTTATGTTGAAATTCTTGATACATAATTCCAGACTTTCAATAAGTTTTGAATGAAAAATTATTTTGTCTTCAACGATATCCTTTAACCGGATAAAATGAAAAATATAGCTGATTTCTTGTTTGTGGTTCTCAGAACAAGAATGCAACTATTTATAGAAGTCCATCTGGCTATTTCAAATCAATTCAAATACATAAATTTTATTTTTACATTTATGTACATAACTTCCCAAAATTCTCTGACAGTTTTCATCAAAATAGTCCAGTTTTCTTCAGTCCTGGCACGATATCATTCTCTTTGTAAACTAACGTTTAGAGTCTAATGAGCATCATTATGTTTCCCAAATCTCATATTTATATACTGTGAAGACCATTAAATAAGGTTGTTTCAACAGTTTATCATAAAATGCCTTGTAAGTATTCCAATAGAATCTAGTTCATGCATGCTTTTTTTCCTTCTCTTCGCAATATTTTTAAAAATATTCGATATTTCTACTGTCACACACATTCAAAATGTCAAAAATGAATTAATACCAATGTTCAAAATAAAAATATCGCAAATAACATCGATATTCTATTGATTCCGATGTTTGAACTGTCCATTTACCAATAAACATCGAAGTTCGAATGATGAATGTTCTACTTACCGATATTCCAACAATTCAAATTAGGACTAGAATGTAAATATGCATGTTGCTATAAGCAAATAGAACAATTTTTTAACTTAATTTTCGTTAATTGTAGGCAAATAAAGAATGTGCGTATTGAATTTAAGATTGAAAATGTATCTTCTGACTCCTTATTAGCCATTCACTAAACATTGGAAAACCTGTCAGTGCGGGGTGTTTTCGGAGTAAGGAATGGGGTACTCGAAGTGTGGCTTCCATTCAGAGATTCTGTAACGGTGTGCAGCGCTAAGTTGGTATTTCCATTGATGGTCACTCTGGTGTCGGTATAGGGCTCAGAATAACTGTGGCGCACTGTTGCAAAATTGCGCTTTTCGAAGGGATTGGCGTGCTCCTCTTTCCACTTGCAACAACAAAACACGCGTTTGAATCCCTGACGAAACCTAAAGAAAGATAAAGCAAATATTTAAGTATTATTAGTATTTTATATATTGTAATCAGTATTAAAAGCGAATGCTTCAGACAAAATTTTCTTTCAAATATTTGGTTTGAGAACGTATTTTGAAGATTTGTTTTTAACTACTTTACTTACATCATAGATAAATTTTTATTTTGAGCACAAATAAACGGAGGAAATAACTGATGCTACTTTTATTAAGAAAATATGGAAAATCTGTCAGTGTTGATCATGACAATTTTATGATTTATGTGACTTTCTTACCACTTTTTCTAGAAATCAATTATAAAACTCGTTAAAATAACAAATTTGAGGTTAGATAAAATGTTTGCCTTCAAAATGTTCATGCAATTTTTTAAAAAAATTAGATTTTGTAAAATATTCTGCGCTTATCATTAAAAATTGAGAAAAGAGGTTACTATTTATTCATAAACAAAAATATTTCGTTGTTTTTAGTAATAAATGCATTCAGATTTTAATATAATGATTTATCAGTAATTTAGCTATTAAAGGATTTCTAATATTATTTTTTTTTATCTTTCATTTTTTAAAGATAATGAAGAAAATTTCTCTTCAAAAGAGAAACGCTTCTTATCATAATTTACCTTATGAATATTTCAAATCACCGTCAGCCATTCTTATTATCAAGACTCAAAATCTTGCTAACTTGCTGGGGATTAAAGCGTAGTTTTTAATGCCTTCATTCTATCTGTATAAAAGAACCATAAGAACATAATGCAGTTGCTCAAAGCCCAACTTCCAGTGACAATTAATGCAATTGATGATTCGAGTTTTAGGCATATGGAAGCTCCATCAAATATTCTTATTATCTCATCCATGGATAAGACTTTCGACAAAGATCACGACAGTTAAAATTATGAGCAACACGACGAAATAATATGAGAATAGCCCCGAAAAAGTGCCAAAAACAAACAGATAAAAATGTCTATAGCTGTTTCCAGACTCAATTGTTTCTAGCAACAGTTATGTATACACTGAAGAGACAAAAGCCATGGGATATCTCTAATATTGTGTCATACCGGCGAAGTGCAACAACCCAACGTGGCATGACTCAACAAGTCATTGGAAGTCTCCTGTTTAAATATTGGGCCATTTAGTTTAGTTATATTAACTTCCCGTTTTAAAGCAGCAATAGGGCTAATTTGGGACGAACCTTGTCATTTTGAACCGCAGTCAGATGACGAGGACGACACCTGAGCTGGCACCCTTCTCTCCACACCACACCACATCAGCGGGAGGCGGATTTAATTGCAACAGACCCCCCCCCCTTACATGACGGTTCTTCGGTTGAATTGGGCCTCGAACCTGAAAACCTACGGCTCCCAAGCCGAGACCTTACCATCAGGCCACCGCGGCCTAAATACTGAACCATATTGCCTTGTAGACGTTCATAATTTCGAAAGCGTTTCCGGTGCAGGATATTATGTACGAATTGATCTCTCGTTTATGTGAAATAAATGTTCGATGGAATTCATATCAGGCAAATTCGCTGAAGTTGTCTAGAATGTTCTTGAAACCAATCGTGAGCAGCTGTGGCCTCGTGACATGGCGCATTATTATCATAAAAATGCGATCGTTGTTTGAGTACATGAAGTCCAAGAATGGCTGCAAGTGGTCTCCCAGTAAACATTTCCAATCAATTATCAGTTCAGTTTGACCAGAGAAACCAATCCATTCTATATAAAAATAACCCACTAAGTTATGGGGCCATCATGAGCTTGAACAGTGCTTTATTGACACTTTGGGCTTCTTGAAGTCATTACCACTTTCAAAACCTATCATCAGCTCTTACTAATTGAAAATCGTGACTCATCTAATCAAACCACGGATTTCCAGTCATCTAGGTCTATCCGATATGGTCACGAGCCCATTAGAGGTGCTGCAGGCAATGCCGTGCATTCGTAAAGGCACTCGAGTCTGTTTTCTTCTGCCGTAGATATTAAAGCCAGATCTCGCTGAACTATCCAAACGAAGATATCTGTCGTACGTCCTACGTTGATTTCTGCGATTATTTCAAACAATGCTGCAAGTCTGATCTACACACACGTCACTGATCTCGGTCATTCAGTGCAGGCAGTCGGACACTACATTGTTCAGGGATGGCAGTTATGCTTAGAATAAGGCACTCTTGTTGAACTGATTGTTGAATTGCATAAGTATTTCCAAAAGGAAATGTCTCTTGTATCTTGCTCCAATTACTATTCAGCGATCAAAGTCTAAACAACAGGAATTTGCATATTGCTATTGCTTTTGTCACCTCAGTGTATATATTCATAAGCACAGATGGATTTTAATTGAATATAAATTGGAACTTGATTGACATTTATAGAGTTTGTCCCTTAAAATATCTAAGTTATAGAAAATTTCAGGGCAATGATATTCTTTTCTTCAAATGAATACAAACGAATATTAATATTAATGTACTAATTGTTATTAATGGCAATTTTCTAATATTATTTTATTGAAATTAATACAAGCGAATATTCTTTCTATTTATTATGTAAATCCAATTCATTTCGGAACTTTTACAGCATTTTGAATTCAAATGAGTATGACGAGTATTTTCACTACCTGCTATTCATCCAGCAATAAATAATGGGGTTGTACATGGAGTTCGACATGGCCAACCAGTAGATGGAGAGATAAGTGTGCTGCACGTTGGAAACTGTTATAATCCAGGGCAAGTGATGGGCCAAGAGGAAGTACACGTGGTAGGGAAGCCAGCACACAGCAAATATCACCACTACTACGATCATCATTTTCACGATCTGCAAAAAAAAATATCTAAAATGTTAATTTTAAAATTGAAATTTTATAAATTAACATAAAATATATATAAAAAGTGGAACAGTCTTAACTTTTATTGCTATCTTCACTCTTTAACATATCAATTTATTTTATATTAAAGAAAACCAAAATTCCACTTTAAATACAGGAAGCATGTATGTAATTTTTGTTAACTATTATTGCTGATATTAATATTAAAACTCCAAGATTAAAATGAGCTGTTAAAGTTGAGTATTGATAACGCAACGTTAAAAATACTCTAAAAAATATTTAAAATTGGTTGTATAACTATGATTGATGTATGGAGACAAATCAGCCGAAAAAACTGCTTACTGAAGTTCTATTGGTATAGTAATATTTTTGTCCATTAGATAGTGTATCCTTTAACAAGTTCTTTTCAAATTAATGTACACTATGCATTTGCCTGAAACTATAAAAAGAAATATCTAAAATGTTTAATGCCCAGACTTTATTTTTCGATTCAAATATGTAACCTATAATTATATCTTTTTGAGAATACATTATATACTGCACTGCATTATATAAAGTATTTGTATAAATATTATAACACTATATAAAGTGTTCTATAACAAATACTATATGATTTTAATAAAAATTCAGGGATTTTTTAAATAAAAAACGTATGTAAAGGAAGATGAAGATTACTGTGTAAATTGTTTTTAAAGGTATTTATATTCTATATTTATGACACTTGACTAAACATATTTACTGATTTCTTGTTTATCAGATGGATTTATTCCTTAAAAATATCACTCTTAAAGTAGTTATCTGTCAGTTTTCACATTTATGCTCCTTCAGGTCATCTTAAAATTCGAGCAACAAAAAATGTATGACGAACAGCTTGACTATAACTTTGTCACTAAACTCAAATTTAGACCATTGGCTTCCAACTCGGTCTTGAGTTTGGAGTTTAGTCGGATGGGAACCTGAAGACTTATAATCAAATAAAAACTTTGCCTTGGAGCTATGCGTCAAATCTGATCTTTTCAGAAATATAAATGGTGCTTAAAAAGACTAACTATTTATTTATTACTAATATTTACTGCTGCTTAAATTGAATTTGTGATTTATTTGTCAAATAATTTAATTTGTGACCAAAAAATTATATTTGACTTAAAAGGTAAATTTTATTTAAGCTTGCAAGAAAATCTTCATTATCGTTAGAATAACTAAGATCATGGCAAATATTTGAGAATGCAATTTTAAAAAATTATTTCCAAATAATTTTAAAATTCTGAAAACAGCTCAAAACATTAATATTTAAATTTTACCTAGTTTTCTGTTGAGTAAATTTAAAGAGTAGAACTTATTTCATTAAGGAGCTGCTTTATTTTGAGGTTGTTAATGTAATATTTAAGAAATATTTAATGCGGAAATAATGAGCAGTTGTGCATTTTGCATATGAATTGTATATATGATACGGCAAAAGAAAAAAATTTTTAGTGAAATTCAGTTACAGAGGATTTCTTAATTTTTGGTAGAAATTTTAAAGAGATTTATAATATATTTAGAGACAAGCACAAATCATTTTGCTATGCATGATTCCAAGTCAAACGGAAAACAATAAAAATCTTTGTTAGTTTTTAAAAGGTGAAAAAAAAGAATGATAGCAAAAAAAGGAAAGAAAAATATTGGTTTTATAGAATAAAAACAAAAGTTAATAAAATATGATTATTAATATTAAAACAAACTTTATTGACAACTTATCGTTTCACATAGTGCACCACATCGTTATAAATGGTGCACATTTCATTTGCGATAACTGCTCGTATAGGAATCCCGGCAAGAAATTCCTCATCAAGATCAAGGAGATAGAAATCGTGAGACCTCCTTTATAATTCCATAGAATTTTATCCAAGTATAAGAAATTCATTGTTCTCGCCAACCACTTTATGATATCGCTTGATCTGAAAATGTTCTCCTAGCAATTCACATCTGTAGTAGCTGCAATAATGTCCAAATATTTTAAGTCAATATGCATTTATCAGAAGTATCGTATAACGTTTTTAAATTTTGCGCCAAGAAATGTGAAATAACTTGTATATGTTAAATAGTTACATACTGCATAGTTAAAAACAAAATATTCCTGTTTTGATAATGTATATTTTGATTCATATTATAGCCACATGAACGTTTTTCGATAGTATGAATTTCAGGAAATAAGAAATATTCCAAAACGTTTCCCCAAAGTGATTTTAGAATTTATTTTGCCTATTTTCTTCGAACTTTCATGTCGCTAATTTCTTTTTCAAAATCCAAGATGCACTGAAGTTTTCTATGGTTATTAAGGATTGTTTCTTCGACTCGTTATGCATAAAAAAAGGAGTTATTTTGTTCTCTTATTAAAACAATTCAGCATTAAGAAATTGTTCTTAATGCTGAAATTCCTTTGTTAGAATTGAAACCAGTATAAATTTTATAAAACAAGTCAGAACCTTCTGATAAGAAAGATTTACTTATATATTCCCAGCACGATCCTAAATTAAATAAAAATGTTTTTCTTTTTGTTTAAAATTGATGCTTGAGCAAGAATCCATGAAATTAAGGAGACATCCTTTGTTTTTCGCTTCTAAGTACAAAGCAAAGTATTTTTGAAAGTAATTAAAATTTTCAAATTAATGTGATTATTTTACAAATAATTTAGAAACATTCATTACATTTCAAAATCATGATTAATAACGAAGTATATTTTTTAAAAAGAGAATTGAGAACTTTTTTCCTCAAGGTAAATTTTTTATGCGATTTAATTATGTGCGATATTTATGCGATATAGTCAGGCATGATTCAATATTTTTTTAATTATTTTGTGTTCTTAAGAACAGGAGAGAGTTTTAAAATATAAATTAGTGTTTGATGTAAATATGTCTGAAAAATAATGAAATTAAATTCATCATGATTGTAGTAAAGACGTAAAAATGTTTTTACAATTATTTTAATTATTAAACAGTTTTCTTTTTTTTTGTATCACTAACGGAACTTGATGTAATGTATCGTGTTGCTTAGACATTATATTTTGAAAACATTTATTAAATTGAGCTTGGACATGTAATCATTTTTAATTGAGAAAGTCCTTACACGGGCATTTATATCATACTTTTAATAATTAATGCTGCAAAAAATGTTGTAAAATATAACATATTTCCAAAAGAAGAAAAAAGTATCTTTTAAAACTCTTTTCTTAAAAATTAATTGTGAATTTTAAGCAAAATTTTAAATTATTATGTACTTTATGTGTTTACATTCTTTTCTTCGTTACAGAGTAATATACTGTCCTTAGACTTATTGATAAAATAAAATCTCAAAAAGATATTGTCTCACTTTTGAAAATATTTTTCTTACTATGATAACATATAAATTCCCTTGAGAAATTATGAAGGTAAATGATTGGTTTACAAAGTACGATAGATTCATTTTGTTATAATATACTTATTTATAGCGTGGTAATTAATCTTAAGGGACAAGAAGCAAATCAGCTTCGCTTAGTTAGTTTCTAAATCATTTACAGAGCTTAATTCACTTCGTATTGATTATTAACATTTTGAACTTTTCCTTTAGTAAATGAGTTCTACTACCTGAGTAGAGATTTCTAATTACAGTAGAATCTGGATGCAATTTATACCTTAGGTTTGAGGCATTTGCCCCAATCAACAAGTTTGAGAGAAAATTACGCTAAGATGGGTAAATAGATTAATCTAAAGTAATGCGTAAGAGGTTACTGCTTAGATGTACGAGCTGATTCTCTGAAATACTGGAAGCTGTTATATTTTAACTTAATATATTGAAAGTAATTTGCGTTATATAGACTTTGGTTATATTTTTAATGTTGCTTAAAGTTGTCACGGGACATCTAACTATTTACAGTAAAACAGTAATTTCTCAAAAATTTGTGCACAAAAATTGAATTATTCTTATTCGGAGTATTTTGAAATTTTACTTAGAATCTAAAACGAACGATATACGCTTTAGCTGACGCATCTAGTGATACTAAAATGTAAACCATACTCATTTATTATTTAGTATAACTATGGAAAAAACAGACAAACAAAACATTTTCATGACTATTTTTTAGAGTGATTATAACTTTTCTAGACCAAAGAATTGTTTAGAATTATTTTCAATTCATAGCTTTATTTTAAAAACTTCAGAGGAAATTGTTACATTATAGTTTAATATTTTTTTAATACAGTATATTCATTTTATTTTTTCTGAGACTATAAATAAATGCCGATTCTCTTAAATGTTGACACCGATAACTTAAACTTTATAACATTTATTAAAAAAATTGTTATTTTTAGCTTATTGATTGTCTTTTTTTACATCGACGATTTAAATACTTAACAAAGGGCGTATTACCGTACAGATAGAAAGATTTAGTTTTCTGCAAAATGGAGAAGATGGAAGTCACTAAAAAGCTTTAGTAAATTCCATACCATCTATTCATGTCTTCATTTATGTCTTAGACAATGATCATGACTTTCTTGCACAACTTAATAAAAGACAAATTTTAAAGATTTTGCAAGTGTCCTGAGGGGTGGCTTACTTTTATTATTATATGGCGAGCATTTGATCACACTACTTGATTAAAAATATTGACGCGGAACAGAGCGTTTGAAATAGAAGTACAAATTTTTTTATTGTTGTATAATTATTAAGGTATGGAATTTACTAAGCTTAGCACCTATTACTTAGCCCCTATTATTAAGGTATTTTATTTCCAAATACATAGCGAAACTAACTCATAAATATTAACAGGAATCTGAAGCTTTTTTTTAAATGCAAAAAAAGGAATCTGAAGTTTTTTTTAATGGCGTTAATTAAGAAATATGCACAATGGATTTTATGGTTTTCTAAAGCCAATCAATTCCCATTGAATGCATTTTAAATGCCTTTATGGGCGCATTCTTTTAGATGTCACGATTATAAAACGCCACTTCTCTAGAATTCTGTAGATTGTGAGTTCAAGGGCGAAAGAATTCTTTGACAGATAAATGGAAGGGGCGAATCACCTTATGCACTGCCAGATTCTCTTGATATTTTTTTTAATTCCTTCTCTTCGGTTCGTACCATAGAAAAAGTCGACGAGATACCTGTTCACGATATTGAAATATTGGAATTGTGGTATAATTCACGTCGTGGCTGATGTCTCTTAATAAATATCGAACAGCATAGTATAGCAATCGTTCAACAGCAACTGTCATTCTTCATGCTAGAAAGGAAGATGAAACATCGACATTTTTCATGGCAATTAATATTTTTATGACTTCAATACAATGCTTTAAAGTTTAAATCATAGACATTTGTTTATACAGACTGAATTTTGCGCAACACATTTTTGTAATCAGGAAAATATTCTGTGAACCTACTACATTTCTATTGTTGAAAGGATATCCCTATTAGAGGCCCGCTCCAATAATTCCTTTAAAAATTGGGAGGAAAAAATTCTTTGGAAAAATTTTTATGCTCCTTTTGTTATTCGTTTCCAGATAATACTTTTCTTATAGATGAAGTTAAGAATTCCAAATGAAATCAGAGCTACCTCGATCAAAACTGAAATATTATATTCATATAAAAATCAAAACACTACTGCATGTACCTAAACATGCTACTGACAGCTTGGGAATATTCTTTTTTTAAATTGAAAAATTTCTGAAAATATTATTTTAAATGAAATACAAATATAAGAATTTCAGATTGACGACGGCTATAAATGGATATTCCAATCATTTGGTGTAATTAATTTGATAATGGCAAAGAGTGTTTTCAATACAAATGGCGAATGCTTAAGCATCATTTCCAATGAAATGGTGGTTTTGTACCTCATACGGTTAATCATATTTAGAAATTTTGGACATCTGTTGCTTTTTCTATCGAAAGCTGTTGTTAATTTCATTTTAATTTCGAAAATTTTGAAAACACAAACTCAATTTTACATTTAAACGAAATATATTTTCCCTCTCATTTGCATATTTATATAATTATAATTTCTCATAAGAATTTCAAAGAGTGCCTTAAATAAAAAATTTAAAAATTTCTTATATAAAAATCCATTGAAAGACAAGTCTCAATTTATGGTATGTCCTATTTAGGGATATTATTTTTACGCATTTAAAAATATATTTTCTCTGAAAAGTTCGAATGTCTACCTTTAATGATATGGCTATCTTGAAGATGGCTACGAATAGATATGATACAGAAAATAAGAAAGAAAATGTCAATGGATTTTATAAATTATTTATAGATAAACATATTTTCAATGTCATTTCAAATTAAAACTACATATTTTTTCGTAAATTTGTCATTTCATCAATTAACTTATTTCTAAGCAATGTAATTACGTTGAATAAAGGTCTTTTTTTTTTTTTTTACACAGAATGAGGCAAAACCCGCAAGAGAAGGGTTAAATTTCAATGAAAAGGTAGAGTCAGTGCTACATTAGGACATGTGGCTATAAATGTAATATGAAGCCACTTTAGGTGAAGTGATAATATGTTTAAAGGAGCGTTCTTCCAAAAATACCTGATATGTTCTGATACGGAACAAGCACATATATTCATACATGTCCACGTGTTAATGTTGTATTGATGCTTGTCATGCTGTTATTCGTTCAAGAGTTTGTAAAACCTGGTTAACGGTGAAAATCATCCTCCCCATTCACAAATTTAGATTTCCTGGCTACACTAGAATTCGGAGTTACACTACCACAGCCCTTTCTGTCTGTTGAACGTTGAGTTTATTTGTATAACTGTGGCACCATTAAGATTCGTATCACAACTTTGGATTCATGCAGTTCAGAATGACTGGAATTTATGGATGAGGCTTAAAGGCGAACAGATTTCGAATATTTGTTAGCTGTTTGCAATTTCACACATCACATAATTTTTCTCAACTGACGGAAGCATGATATTTCAATACAGTTTTAAGTAACTTAATAAAAAAAGAAAATGATTCGCTTTCAACTCAAACGCTAGATGAAAAAGGAATCCCTTTAAACAGAAAACTTTTAAGAAGATTTGTATGTAATGTAAATGATGGATCATCCTAAATCGGAATTGAAATCGGGGGCATTTCTTAAAAAATCTAACAACATATCGTTTTCATATATTGCATATTCTTATCTTTTCTTTTTCATGGACTTAAAAGCTTCCCATCTTTTACTAGAACTCATTGCAGAACTAGAACTCATTTCATTCCCACTCTGAGAACCCTTCGAGCGAAATGTTATTTTTCTGAAATATCTCAAAAATATTCGATAGATATATTCATAAACGCTTCTAAAATGTCTTGATATGTATAGATATTATAACAAAAATGATGTTACTTAATGAATTTTTACTAGTATTTTATAATATTTAGGTGAATATACTTTAAGTGATTCGATTTAATCGATAAATTACTTTTGTATATACATAAATTACTTTTAATGTATAAAAAATTTAATTTTTTATATAACATTTTTAAAAAATGTTGTAAATTTATTGAGATTATTGAACGTTTTCTTCCAAGAAATATCTGTAAACAAAATAAAAATGAAAATTGTTATTTTGAATATATTTCAAAATTAATTTCTATTCAATAGATATTCAAATGTAGTGTATATATTCTATTAGTTGGAGTTAAATAATAGAAAATTTATTTTTTGGACGCCTATATTGTAATCTGTTGTAGTCTTGTAGTGTGTGTGAGACAGAATACGATTTTAATTTCTTATACTACTACAGGATAGCTTTTTCTTCAAACACAATTTGAAATATTCAAACTTGAAAAGGCAGCACTGAACCGAAAAACGAACACTAGTGCTGAACTATTTTAAATATAAAGAAAAAGATTTTTTTTTTTTGGGGGGGGGGACTGTAACGAATACAATCATTTCAAAGAAAGAGATTTGTTGCGCTCAACGAATGTTACGTCGCCTTCTAGTGATTCTGTCATAGATGCGTCAAGAAAAAATATTCTTTTCTAAATGCTAAAATATTTATTCCCATTTGAACAAACTATGATTTTTATATCCTTTCTCTCAAATATATCTGCATTGTTTACATTGTTTAGATTTCTGTACATATTTCGATATTTTATGGTAGCGATTCAATTTTCCATCACAATGTTTTTATGGCATTAAGAAATTTTTCCCTCCCTAATTTAATGGTTATTTACTCTTTTAGAGATATACTGTTCTATGTATAGCTGCTTGAAAAACAAGTAGCAAAAGATCATTTATCCGTAGCAAAAATCTAGTGTCGTTCTATCCCCCCCCCCCCCCCTATTCATTTCTTAAATCTTGACTCATCAATATTTTCAATGTACCGGGTCATATTTTTAAGAATCGGAAACTCTGCCTGCTGTGCCATCACTGTTTCATTCCCTCAATCGCAAGTTTTCCTTCTTCTCCCGATAAGAAATAAGCACCAGCTGAAGGCTTATTCAAGAAACGAAAAGAAAATGAAAGATTTAGAACATGATAAACTCGTGCTTTATATGCTTTTGTTTTGTTTTTAAAATTTATTTATTGCCATCTATGTATCTGTATAAGACGCTATAAATGTATATAAGACAAAAGTCACAATTGGTTCATTTTTTTTATTTCTTGAAAATGTATTTATTTAATATTAAATATATATAAAAATATTTTATATATGTTTAGGTTATATTTTACATATTTTAATATTTTTAATATTTAACATTTTTAAAATTACTCTATAATTACATTTTACTTGTTTTATATACTTGCTGTATAAACTTAACTTTGCGTCATTTCCATTTTACACGATATTCGGAAAAACAATGCTGGATTAATATCTTAGACAAAATAGCATTTAGTTTCTTATGCACTGATATAAATTCGCAATTCGTAATCATGTTTTTATAAAAAATGAATAAAAGCTTTTTGTTCCATATTGTTTAGTAACAGTTTGAATGTCAGAGCATTCAAAAAGTTCACATTACGTATTAATCAAATACATTCACGTATTTCATTCAGTACAGATGCTCCATATTTTGCTAATTATCCCTGATAACGCACCAACATTTTTGCATGTTTTTATATTCATCGATTACATCGAAAAATGTTGATCTTAACTATTTTCTTTTACAAAAACGAGCTGAATTTACTTTTTATTGAGCAAGTACCAACTAAAGAAAAAAAAAATAAAGCTTCTTTTAAATGGCATTAGTTTCAATAAAGATTAACATTAACATAAATTATTCGTTCAAAAACACTATTTTAAAATTGAAATGCAAAAAAAAAGCCTAACCAATTTTTTTTTCTGTATATTCACTTGTCCTAATAGGTAATAGTGTCGTAGCAACATCATAACTTTCAAAATGGACGCTGCATAGAAATCGATAATACGATGCTTTTTGCTTTAAAAGTGTGTTTATCGTCAAATGCAATTTCCTTTCTCAGTAGTTTAAAGACAGCAAATGGCACATTCTCGCACCGATTCTTTCTAAAAACTGTCATTTTCGTAAAAGAAAAAATACATTGATTTTAAAAAAATACTTTATTTAACTGCATATAAATAATTGGAATTTTCTTACTCTAATTTGCAAATTTTTAAAAGGATATTAAAACAAAAGAGATCCTGAAATCTATTTATTCTATATTCGATGAACTCGAGTTTAAAATTATATTCGAAAATTCGATGATGTTTTAAAGCAGAATTTTGAAGTATTAAAATAAATGAGTCGCAGATCTTCATATAAGAGTTCCAATGTGTCACACAAAAAAGGCAAGTGCAGGGAGCAAAATTTATAATCAAAAGTTGCATATAATCATGTATTTTTCAACGTAATCGATGAGAGGATTCAGGCATTTGTCACATCGATGGATCAGAATTCCTACACCTTATGTGCAAAATGGCACTAGTGATGTGAGAGCGATCTTGATAATGATTAAAAACTCTTCATTAATCAGGCAGTTATTTGAAATTTGTTTTAAGGAAAAAATAGGAAGCAAAAATGTCTATACATCTATCTTCTCAAGTCGATTTATTGCAGGCTGGTCGCCCAGCTCGCTGTCTATATTTCCAATGCTCTTCATTTCTTTCTAACAGTTTGGCCAACTTACGACACAAATCGCCTGTTGCGAAGTCTTTCGCTTTCGTGGAGATGAGAAAAGGAGAGTTTGTATCTCTTCTCTCAGTTGGACGCCAAAAAGGATGGATGCCAAAATAAAAATAGGATACGAAAGAGGAGAGGCAAAATAACCCAAATCATATTACTGGGGGTAATTGTTTTCGAAGAGGGTGTTGAAGGCCTGATCCACCAATAATGACAAATGCCTGAAACTTCACGGGGGTTATGTTGAAAGGTAACCCTTTTCATATACACATTTTGTTAATAAATTTTTGTTTTCTTTGGTTACCATTCTTTATGGTCCACAAGAGCTTTAAAGAAAACAGACGTCGTATATCAAAGGTAGTACTAAAAAGGAAACATAAAATGAACAAGTTTTCCATTTCCCTCATGCGTACTCACATCTCATTTTTCCTCACTCACATATGGGGACAAAAACGATTCTTATATTCCACTTCGATCGCTCCTGCCTCCTCACTCCGTCCCGCTGGTGTGGTGTGGTGTGGAGAGGGGGGTGCCAGCTCAGGTGTCGTCCTCGTCATCTCACCGCGGTTCAAAATTACGAGGTCCGTCCCAAAATAGCCCAAGTGTTGCTTCAAACGGGACGTTAATATAACTAAACCAAACCAAAACCTCCTCACTCCAATGCAGATCATGTGGCAATCATATTTAACAAGAACGTCTCATCGGAATTTACTTGCTTGCCACAGCTGTCCCTAACCTAACCATCAATATCTCAAGGGGGTGGGGGGAGGATCTCTTAGCAAAAAAGGAAATTTCGTCTGAAAGGATCTTAGCAAATCTCTCGCAGGATGGAATTTGACGTATGAAACAATCTTAGCGGATTTCAAAAACTGCGGGCTGAAACGCTTAGAAGGAAAGTAGAGCACCATTTTTTAAAAATATATTTGAAATATTTCGTCTCATGCAATATTATATGATATTCTTTCCATCAAAATTATTTTCGGTTTATTACATTTTTTTTTTTTTTTACATTTCATTTTTTGTTATTCTTAGAATTTCTTGTTTTGCTATATTTATTCTTATTATATATATATATATATATATATA
>JAPMOR010043720.1:0-11077 GCA_026543865.1 Argiope aurantia
AAGTGCCACAGAATTCGTTTACAGCATTTGGCATTTTCTTGAAAATAGTTTTTTTTTCTGAAGTTCATTTAATGTTAATTATCTTTCAATTAAATATATTTCTGGACATATAGATATACAAGAGACAAACTGACGAACAAACTGTCAAATAAGTAGCAGATGAATAGATAAATGCTAATGCAAGTCGATGGATTTCTATTGTAAATTGCACGATACACAAATTCCCACGCGTACAATTGAACCTTTGTTGCAATCCAACTGAATGAAGGCAAAGCAGACGAAGCAAAATTGCCTTGTTCTTATGATACGAAGGTTATAGATTTGAAATTGATTTTTACTAAAACTAATGCACAGAAACAATTTAATTCAGAAATTAATGATAACAAAATATCTAGGGAAGCGAAAAGAATCCATAGTTTCTATTTGTAAGCGATATTGAATTCAATATGATTTCAAATTTCAGTCTTTCAGAGACTTTTCATTTTAAGTACATAAAAATCACATTAGCGTTGACTTTCTGTGAGCGAAATTCCGACATTTAACTCTGCCAAAAAATGAGATTTACCCTGTAATACACGTGACGTAAGAGCAGCTGTCCTTGAAATAATCGAAAGAGGTAGTTTTCTTTTGAACTTTTCTTCTCCAAACGATGCCGAAAATGGGGAAATGCCACAACAAGAAAAATGACTTTTATGTTCTATAAAATAGAAAAGCATTTGACTTTTAATAGCATAGATGTTGGCATATTTTGAAAACTGAATGCACTCAAGTTTACCGTAAATGATGCCCCCCCATTAATTGTTTATTCAGATTTTTTGTTGTTCAGGATACGTGAAAATGTTTATTAAAGGAGGTTTTTCAGTATAAATAGGGATGGAAACCATAATGCTGAGTGTTGTAGAAGGTCTAGACTGTCCTATGGTTTTTGTAGTCATAAATCCGATAATTATGATATTAAAAGCACTTTTATGCAAAATTACATAAAAATTCGTTTTAAAGTTCCCATGAAAGAATATATGCACCCATTAAAAAGATGATTGCATAGCATCATGAGCCTGCATTGAAATTTCATTAACTGAATTTCTAATTTCTAAAATGCTGTGTTTTTTTTTTTTCAAATTTAAGCAAAATAAGCACTTATTTAATACTTCTATTTGTTTTCCCATTTAATAATTAATTAAGTAATTACTCAAAAAGTTTTAATATCCTACATCAGCCGTAATATACTTTCTAAAATTCATCGGAAATCCCAAATAAAAATCCGTTTCCAAAAATATTTTTTCTCTTCCCATCATTCCTTGCGTGAGGCTTTCTGCTTTCTCTAATCGTTTTGCATCGTTTTCACCAGTTTAATTAATTACAATAAATAGCACTGAAATAGACTCTCTTTCAGTATTTCAGTATAAACTCTCTTTTCAGTATCAACTCATAGAATTAACCGCAATTCATTAAAAGTGACCACTAAAATGGGATTACATGAAACCCAACTATCGACCGGAATGGGAGTAATAAAAAGAAAAGAAAATTAATACTGGTAGAGATTATGAGTTTCGAATTACAGACATTAATTCTTTTTTCAAATGATTTACATCGCGCCAACTGTATCCAACTTATTTTTTTCAGCAAAAAATATGTTAAAAATACTTTCTTCTATGTTAGGTACCTCATCAGTCGTGCCATTTTTCGTTAAATTTCTTTATTACGATCATTTTAATTCACTATACGTGCGTAAATTACTAGCTGTGAGTTTTTCATCCGAATGAACATTTTTTAACTCTTTCAGAAATATGCTGTTCTTAAGTGTAAATTTTTCGCGAAATATGGTATACATTTAGTTTAATAGAAAATTTCGACTTTTAAATAGTGGCATTGGAGTATTCTTAAAGTAACTCATTGCTTATGTCTACTAATAATAAAAGAAAATATATGTATGTGCAAGTATGTGTATTTGCATCATGCAGGACCGACCAATAGGCATATTTTAAGACTTTGCATATTTTAAGCCTTAATTAATCTTAATTTAAATGATTAAAAATTAAGCTAGAGATTGATATTTACCCATTAATACTTTCAAAAATATTATCGCGTTCAAACTCTAACTCCATAATTATAAAAATAAAAAAAAACTATTTTATTACATTTATTGGTTGCTTGAAATTTGTAACGAATTTTGGAATTTCTTACGAATATTTTTACAATAAATTTAACAATTTTGCAGAAATATTTTGATGGTTTTTATTGTTTTATTCAATATTTAATAGCCTGCTTTTTTTTCTTTCATATTTTAAAGCTAATAAATAAAAATTCCATGTATAAATAGCAAAAAAATTACATTATTAATCAAAAAGGTAAATTTACATTGTAGCAAAAGGCAATTTTCAGGCAGGATATAAATTACAAAACGAATTGAGGGTTTAATGTCTCTATGATATCATAGGAATCAACACCTTTGCAAGGTTCGCGTACACAGCAAATACAACAGGTTTAAGGCTATTGAAATAACATGCATTAATCACTTTCCAAAATTTGATGCTTAAAATAACTTTACCGAGAAACACATAGACATGCATTTATGAGTAAAAAATGATTTAACTGAGATTAAACACAATCAGTAATCACTGCAAATCCACAAAAAATCAAAAGCAGCCTAAAAGATATAAAACAGAATAATGAAAATATTCATATAACGCTTGAATGTGAAAGGCCACATTGAAAAGTTTCGGAATATTTGAAATATAAAAGAAAGCTTTGTCAGTTTGCTTATTTATTTATTACTAAGATTAAATCCAATGCGATCAAAATTTTTTGTCTGTCAATTTTTCATTTATGCATGGAATTCAATTTTTTTCTTCTATTGTCGGAAACGTATACAAATAACATCTGTTCTAATTAAAACGTTAAGATATGCAAAGTTTGCTATATTGCGTCTACATCAATACTTCTGATTTTGTTCAGATTTTTATTTTCATATTTCATTAAGAAAAATATATTTTTTATTATTAATTTGGAAATTCGTATTCAATTAGTGAGAAATTATGATGGAATTTTTTCATTATATACACTATCTATATAAAGGATGAGATTCCAAAAAAAAACAGAATTTTCTTATAGGTTATTGAGTTGTATTGCCTTCAATAATTAAAAAAACAAAAAACATGTTGAAATAAATTTGAGGAAAGAACACACAAAAATATTTAATGAAAAGATTGAAATTTCTGCGTTAAGTAGCAGAAGTTCATTAGTAGTATTCATTAATTAGAAGTATTCATCAGTAATAATAAGTTCAAAATAAATGTTTAGGAATTTTTAATAAAAACGAACTAATTATACTAAACGAACTACTAAAAACTATACAACTAATTATATATCTAAATGATCAAGATTTTAGTTTTCGCTTGAATAAATTATAATAAAATAAAAAAGAATTACGGTATGAAAATAAATTATTTATAATCGTCATCTGCATAATAATAAATATTATTTAATGATTTTTTCCTTAACATGCCACGAGTCATCGCCAATCTAAAATTTTTGTGACAAAATACGATGAAAACATTGTAGTCAAATACGGACAAACAATTAGTGATGTACAATTAGTATCCAGATATTGACTAAAAAGAAATAGAGTACAATTTGTAACCAAATTTTGACTATAAAATAGCAACTTCGATTTAGCATACAAATATTGATGCAGGATTTTGGAGCTTTGTTAATAGAGTCGTTCTAATCAATAGTATACAATTATATAATGATGTATCGTTGTACAATTCTGTACAATCCTGTACAATTATATAATGATGTATTGTTGTTTAGTAAGAGAAATAAATTATTTGGTAAACGCATATGAAATGCAACTCGTGATTCTTTTTTCACTTTTTCGTATGCAATATATATACAAGAGGAAAATATTATAATCGTCAAAAAACTCAGCATCGAGTTCTTTACAATCTCGCCTTTTTATATCTTCCTGTGTTCAATTCTCAATTGTGTCTGTCTGTGTTTCTCCAGATAATTTAAATGTGTTTTCAGCTACAACTGCTTAATTGTGTACACAGTTCTTACATAAAAAATTTTGATATTGGAGAGACTTTGGTATGAGATAGGTTAGAACCTAGGACCTTGTGGTCCGCAGCCGAGAAACATAATCACAATACAAAAGCGATTGCTCTTGTAGCGTACCTGTTAACTGGCTTATAAGCTTTCAACACAATATCAAATGCAGAGACCGTTCTGTACGTTCTCTACCTATGAGTATGTTCGCATGTCACTTTACTAATTATGAGAATTTTCGAATATTTTGTTTTTTACATTTGGTTATGGATTTCTAATGAGTAAAATGGAGAACTATCCAAGAATAAGACGCTTATACAAACAGAACTCCTCTAGGTGCGAAGTATTTTGGAAATTGCATCACTTAGCATTAAGTATTTTTTATGTAGCTAATTTTGAGATATCATCCTCTTAAACCACTTTATAATTCAATCGCCTCATGTGCGACGACTGATTATTAATGATGAAAGAAAAGAATAACAACCCACGGAAACTCAAAAGAAACTATAGTGTTTTCATATGTAATCCAGCCCATTTCCTGTACCGCTCGATTGTACCAAGCGGTAAAGAAACCCTTTATCTTCAATAAATATTCGAAAAGGAATTTTTTTAAATGGGAATAGCATTCCACTTCGGCGGAGAAATCAAAAAGAAATTTTTAATTCATCAGTAATATTTGAGTCCTTTAAGTAATCTTCTCCATACAGATATCATAACAACCGATGAAAACAACAAAATAAAAAGCAATGTTACGTCATCAAGTAACAATTCCTACTTATTGCAGTGATGAGTACGATTAATTTCAAATAAAAATTCAACTATTATTTTCCAAAATAGAGTCAAAACACCATTTTAACTTCAAATCTAGAGTTAAATTTTAATTTAATGTTTTAAATCTTATATACAGTCATCTCCATATAGATTTTATTATCTAATGGCCAGTAAAATTACAAAATTTGTTAGTTTACCAGAGCTTTCATATTCAAAGGATATTTCATTTTTTAAAAGTCGTATTTAAAATTGTCCTAAAAAAATTCCAACATAATCTGGCAAATTTTTTTTTCTAAGTAGTCGCATGTGAAATACTTTTCAGATTTTAATCTTGGAATCATTTCTTTATTTCTTTTAAATACATCGCTTTGTTTTTGAATATTAATGATGATATGATGTTATCATTTTAGATATACATGTGTAGGTTTTACTGACTCGCAAAGCAAACTCGTGGTACCCCATGATAAAAATGGAAATTGTAACATTTAAAATGCATGGAAATTAATATTAACGTTTGTGTAAATATCTCATTCTACAGTTTTTGAAGGAAACTCTTGAGCGGAAAATGAAACAACATTAAAAAACGATTCAAAAGATCATTGAAATTCCAAGATTTATTTCGAGCACACGTGTAGATAAAATGATATATTGTTGATGATAGCCAAAAGGCAAATGGAATAGAATAACAGTTTTGCAGGATAATGCGTGCATTGGATCAACTGAGGGAAAATGAAATTTGCTTTTTTAAACACTCAAGGCTAAGTAGATTATAAGGGAACATGTAAAATATCTATATTTTCACTACGGTTAATAATCGTTTTCAAAAGTATTTATCTCAGAAAGTGGAATTACTTCTTTTCAATTTAAATATGAAATTATAGAATAAAAAATTATAGAATATCTATGTGTATATCCTTTTCTATAATATAGCGGTTAGATACGATTTAGGGAAATATTAGAATTAAATTTTGATAATTTATTTTTATCTAAAATTTGTTAAACACATTCCTTTTTCATCTTTTGAAATACCGTCGAAGGAAGAAAATGTTCAAATTTTTGTCCTAAAGGCTTTATTTGGCTATAGGGAACTACTTGCGAATTTCTTTTCATTAGATTCTTTATCCCGATATTTTTTATCTCATCAGTTAGGAATTTGAAAACATTCTTTCCAATAAGCAAACGTTATAAATAATTAGCCTTTTCTTTGTTAGTAACAGAATTCAAATATGCTAATTATGCAGAATCCCATAGTATTATTGTATACACAATCTCAATTATTTTATACTTTTAAGATGACGCTAGTCTATTCCCTTTTTTAGATGAAAAAAATATGAATGTATAAATCTACGATTAATATTCTTGAATCCACAGATTAAACGGCAATGCAAGGCTTATAGAATATTGTTACAAACGTGTAATTTTGCTTCCCAGCACGGTTAGTTCTATCACCGGAAAGACTGATTTACAGTCATCTGCACTGGATGCTGCTCGGGTGCCGAGCCAGGCATCCCGGAGTTTGGCGACACATTTGGCGACTTGGAGACAAATATGGCAACTTTTGTGACAAAATAGATAATGCTGGAGACTTCGAGAATTTTAACGATCCGTCCATTTGGAACCTAGATACGTCTGAATGGCCTAGTAGATTCTTGTCCCGCCTCTCGGGAACTATAAAAGGACGACAGTCTCAAGCTGCAGTAGTCGTAGTTGGAGTCGTAAGCTTGTAACGAGTCTTCGAGATGATAGCGAAGCAAACTACGGAGTGCCAGTGTTGTGTGGAGCCCAAGCTAGTACTGAAATGAGCTGTGCGCCGTGTGCTTGTGTCTATTGTAGAAGCAGCGTCGTGTCGTTTGTGAAGTAGCCAGTCGTTTAGTAGTAAGTAGACAGTTGGATACAGGTAAAGCGAAGTGACAGTGAGAACTTCAGTGGTTTGGAGAGACCATAGAGCGAAACTACGAGGATCCCCTCTCCTGCTGGATTCTGTCTGGCCGATTCGTGTGCTGTGGACGATTACTACTTGTGGGCTACTGTGTGCTGCCCTGTGTTCGTTTCGACAGTAAATGTTTATCGCTTGTGTATCCGTCGTATTTGTGTACTCGTGCTCTTCGTGCAAATAAACGTCATTGTGTTCTATTGAGGCCTGCTGACTGTGTTTTCACACTATACACCCACAATCAAAAGAACCCAAAAGCGCAGAAAATCCTTAACAATATTGCATAGGCAACGGAAGTGTATTCTCGTCATACTTTCTTCAAATGTTTCGGATACATAAATAATGAAGTTCAGAAAGTACACATGCATTTTTAAGGATGATAATATTAAGAATTTTAAAGAAACAAAAAATATACAATAGTTTGCTATTATTAATTGAAAATCAGCTGCAACTTTTCTTGTTTCAAAATGCTGCACTTAAACAAACTGGGGATGGAAGGATATGTTTTCGCGTATAATGAAATATTCCTACTCCATAAATAAACAATTTTCAAAGTAAATAATCTCATTAACAGAAAAGTGTAAAGTCGTGAATTATTTCTTGTAATCGGAGGATAATTTCAAACGAATACTCAATACTATATTGCACTTTTTTCAGTGTTACTTTTCATTCCATGCTTTACCTTCGAGAGTTTATATCTCATCAGTTAGGAAATTTGAATACATATTATACTCGGTATGTTAGGACTTCTTCATTTTAACGAGCCTAATGAGCACGTTGTAAATCTGGGAGGTCTTCCATGCCATCCTCACGGGGATGACGAGCCACCGAGCCCCTTATCATTAAATATTTTCATAAGCATGGCTATTTTGTCCAACACTTTTCATTATGGCAGGGGAAATACTTGTAAAATAACACAATGAAAACTTCGTTATTTGGAACAATCTTAACTAAGAATGCTGCTTATTATTAACTAAAAAAATGAAATGTTAAAATAAAGAAAATATGTAATGTAAATTTTTAACTTTAAAGACAGGTATTTTATATATGTCTATGAAAGAGAAAGAAAGTTATTGGAAATATTTATACCCAATTAAAATTAAAATGTGAACATATGTTTTTCGGAAAATATTGTTGGTCATTTATTTACATTCTTGTACGGCAAGCAGGAGTAATTAAAAATATTTCACATCCTTTTCGAAAAATATTTGGCATTAATATATTTACATTATTTTAGAAGAAAATAATCTTTCCTTAAAGTATTAAAAAAAAGGTTTAATATTTGTGAAAATATTTATTTTCAACTTTGCTTTTAATTAATGTTCTTTTTAAGTAACTTTTGGATGTAAAAAATGCAGTTCATATCAACACATTGAAAAAGATTTTTCAAACTTATATCAGCATGAAAAAATTTGGAATCTAACAAAATATTGTTTTTCTACAAAAAGTTATTTATCTTTAGCTACCTTCGAAATATTTGTCATGAAATTATTAATCTTAAGTTTATATATGTTATTCTAAACTTCTTTATACGATAGGATGGATAAGTTTAAAGCATATAATTTGTGTTTCTTCTCATTTTACAAGCCATTATGGCAAATAAAAAGAATTCTCATGATAAAATTTAAGAAGCAAATATTAATTACGATGTTTTTCCATCAATTAATTTTTTATTATACATAATAATTAATATCTACTCTAAGATTATTGTAAATTTGGGCATTAAAATATTAGTATTCAAAGATTATTCTATTTTTATATGTCTATGACAATGAAAAAACATTAAGTTTTTCATTCAGCTTACTCTTAAATGAAAAAATATGCTAAGAAAGGTTTAAATTTGTATTTTTGAAATGTAAAATATCTTGATTTTTACATCGGGTATTTTAATCATTATAAATCGTCTGCATCTATCATAGTTAAAATACGTTAAAATAAGCAAAACAGAGGGACTAATTTCTACTAAAATTTTTTATTGTTTTGCAATAAATAGCATTCTCTTTTTCTATATTGAATTGAATTATGAAACACATAGTGAATTATGATACACAATATGTATCAAAGAGATAAAAAATAAATTGCTTTAATTCTGAAGATTGCTAGCATGATTTAAAATTCTTATTGAGACTAGTATTCAGTTTTCCAGCAAGAATGACTGTCGAATGTAATTTTTTTTTAAAAACTGCATTTGATATTTTCTTTAAAAAACTAATATGATAAGTAAGAATATTATATTTAAAAAATAAAATACGTAATTTTACATGATTTTAAATTACAAAGCAGAAAATAGGATTCCGACCTCAATTTTTTACTAAAATGAATTTTATCATCTTATGTTATAGAATTAGACATTTTTACCTTTCGTCATTTGAATGAAATTTAATTTGGAAGTGCAATCAGAAATGTTTTTATAGCAGTTATTTATAATTATTTACAATAAAGTCGAAAATAATCTCATCTTAAGTAGTCTACAAGAGCAATTGCTAATTCACAGAAATATTTCAAGACGCCAATCGCCAAATCGGCTCAGATTCTCGCCAAATCCTTTCAGCAGAAACATCCATAACAATATGCCTATCCTATTCGGTGAAAACATAACAGCAATTCTTTGATTGGCTTTTGCATATTTTTTTATATATATATAATCTTGCCCGATTATAAACTTTGAGACACCAGATCACCAACCAAATCTATCAGCAAAAGTTTTATTGGGAAGCCAAATTGCATTCAACTGACACAATCCGTAATAACATTAAATAAGGAACCCAAAATCCGTAATGAATTTCATATTTTAAAATTCTATGTTCGAATATTAGAGAATTAATCAAAAGTGATAGCGGCACCATTTTTTTTTAAAAAATGAACGTTTTGGTAATATTGCAATTCAAACAATTTGTAACTTATTCTCATTAAAAAAGAATTTTATTGTCATTATAAACGTTAATTCTCTGGTACGTTAATTCTTTTACAATTATTTTCATTCAATTTATATATTTTTTAAGTGTTTAAAATGTTTCTCATTTCGAATAAATGTTTATAGCTAAAACTTTACATAGTCTAAATTCTTAAATATACTGATTGTTTTTAGACAAACTGTATGCTCATATTATTTTACTATTACGCTTTTAATATATATAATACACTGTTTATAACTTTTGATTTTTTTTGTTTATTTGATAATCATTTTAAAATTTACCTTATAACTAAAGCTTTATTTACCGTATGTATTTTTTAAATATATAAATTAATTAATTGTCTCGTAATCTGAAATTAAATAATAATTTCGTGCAAGAATAAAAATAGTGAATATGAGTTAGGATACCAATTTCTCAGTTTCTATTATAACATTTTTCAAACAAGCAAATCAAGTTTTCATTCAAATCACGATAATCCATAGTTTAACTAAACAGTAACGTGACAATTATTAGTATAAAGCAAAATTGCAATCCCTAAGTCAAAATTAATAAAAGTAATCTGAGTTTCAATATAGTTGTTGAGATTTCAAAAAGTAATAGCTGTTGGCTAAAAAAAAATTGCATTACTTTTGGAAAATTTATGAGCTGTTGATATCAATTTCAATAATTATTATTCTCAACTTCCGTTGCTCAACTGTCCGGGAGGCAAAGGAAAATGAACATCTTTATTGAATAAAGGGAAGCAACAAATTAAAGAACATTCAATGCAGCTAAGCATTTT
Source organism: Argiope aurantia (assembly GCA_026543865.1). Lineage (NCBI taxonomy): Eukaryota > Metazoa > Arthropoda > Arachnida > Araneae > Araneidae > Argiope > Argiope aurantia. The sequence continues at coordinate 10,451 of JAPMOR010043720.1, forward strand.
TTGCAATCTGAAACCATAACCAGAAATGGGTTATTAAACTTCAGGGATAGCGTCCAGTCTTTGATGTTTCGCATTTTATAAGGTTTGCAATACTAAAACCATTCAAAATAAAGCATTTTTCATATTTTTATCAGTTTTAATTTCATTTTATAATTCTTCCTCGGAATAATTATTCTTGGAATTTATAATTCTTCCTTATTGGAAACCGAACTCTATCTGCCGAATATTATTCATTTTTTACTTCTAATTGTTTTCGCAAATTTGGGACAGAAATCTGATTTTCTTGTAATATTATTTGGAAGTTTCAATATTTCAATTTCATTTAATTTAATTCATTAGTCTTATACGAGATTTGAGTCTTATATATAATTCTGTAATACAAGAATTATGTGTCTTTGAAAGCAATTTTTTTTATCATTTTGAGTAAGAATTATATAAAAAGGAGGTACTGTAAACTTCAACAAATTTAAATTGAAGTTTTGATAAATTTTCAAATTTCATATATATATATATTTGTGTGTGTGTGTGTGTATGTGCGCATGCGTGTGTGCGTGTGCGTGTGTGTGTGTGTATATGTGCATGTGTGTGTGTGTGTGTGTGTGTGTGTGTGTGTGTGTGTGTGTGTGT
>JAPMOR010043734.1:0-29575 GCA_026543865.1 Argiope aurantia
AAAATTTAAACATTAAATATGAAAAATCCTAACTTTTAATATTCTAAAAAGGTTTTATCTTAAAATCATCCTAATCGTTATTTTAAGATTTCTTTAGGAAATTTATCCTAGGATCTTTGCTGCTAAATTTTATAATTCTTCTACTTTGATCAAGCATGTTTAGATAATTTTTTAAAATAAAAATTCCAGAGGAGCAGACAAAACGTGTTTGGGTATAGATTTCACAGTTAATGCATTGAATTCTTCTGAAGTTTAGTTTAAAATCATAGTCTTAAAGTAAGGTTTGATAATTTTTTTCATCTTTAAAGGTAATAGACCAATATCTACGGTACAATACTATTTTTCCTTACCTATATTTTGTTTTCTATGATAAAAAATTAATTTTATTTAGTGTCCTGAAATCTGTTCAAACATTTATTTCATGCATTTTCTCTTTTAGGTTATTACATTTTATTTTCATATAAAATAAATGATAACAACCCGCTAAATGGTGAAAGATAATTTTTATAAAAAGAAATCGTTGTTCACCCTTTCCTAAATTATTTTTAGAAACAAATTTAAAAATTTTATCGTATTTTTTAATTTTTTTTCTTGGCATCAAATTTTAATCCATGAAATAAGCAAAACTTCATAATAAGTTTTAGTAAAGTTTTATAGAAAAAGAAAATACTTTTTTTATTTTATCCAACGCACATTGAAAGAATTGAATGCATCTCATAGGTTACCTTTGAAACTGCTTATTGGGAACAATATCTGTAAGAAAATTCTTCCATAGAGCCTAGCTATTGTGTTCTAAGTTTTTCGAGAAGGATTTCTGGCAAAAACAACTCTTCTCTTTCCAAACAAAAATTATTTCTTTTTCCTCCTCTTTAGTATATCCTTTTTGGAGGAGCTTCGAATATCACACATTTTTCTGACATCTGGTATTTTCTCATTATACTTCACAGAATGGTTATAAAAATATGATTCACACTAAAATTAAAATTGAAATAAAATCATTAAATTTCAAATGGAGTCAGTATTCTGATGTGCATACTTCATATAGTTTTTACATGGTTCCATTTTTATCCTGAATCCTTGAAAGATCAGCCAGTGGATTTCAAAATGCCACTTAAAGCATACTAAATAAGCATTAATTAATTTTATTGATGAAATTAACATAAACATAACCCATATGTTGCTAAAACATATCGTTTTGAAAAAAGCACTATTATTTTATAATTATCGTTTAAAAGTATAATAGCTAAATAAAAATCTAAAAATAGCTAAAATAAGCTCATTAAAAGTAAATAAATTACTAATTTATGTAAATTATCAGATTTTACATAATTATGGTGAGAAAAATCAATGAGATTGTACTATTATTCAATTCTCAATGCTGACTTTTATTATTATTTAATTGTAAATAATAGAAATTAATTAATGATTAAAATATAAAAAAATTAAAGCATACTTGATTTTCCTGATAGTAAAATCGTGCGGAATTTTTGAGACGCAAAACATTTTTTACTTCTTAACAACAACAACAACCTTCCTCGACTTTAAATGATATTCATCTGACCAGCCAGAAATCAGCAGAATTGCTCTTATGAGATTAAAGTATCAAACTAGATGCAGTGAAGATAACGGTATGATGGTCGGTAGTCTTGTTACTCATTTGATGTATAGAATGGTCAAGAGCTCCATTTGCGCATATAAGAAATCGAGTATTTGATGCTCCCCCTACTGGTGTGTTAAAAAGAAACCTTCGGATTTAGTTCCAAAACTAAATTTAACTAGGATTTCTAGAATTCTCTTCCTCTCCAACATAACAACAAAAATACTTTTCAATTATCAAATACTAAAATTATTTAAGCTGCTTACTAAACAGATGACGTGGTGAACAGTGAGAATTTGTTTTTTCTGATTGGAGACAGGCTTATTGTGAATTACAAAATTACAGGTTCTTTTTAGGAAAATGTATATTAGAAATACTGAAAGTTAAATATATATATCATATTTTGCACACGTCGAAACATTGTCTTTTATTATTTAATTTTATGTATTTAAATGACTTCTCAGAGAAACCGACCACACCTGGAATTTTCTCAGTGTAAGTAAATCGCAGTCACGTGACGAATTCGTAAAAAAATCACATTTCCACGCCATCTCAGGAGATGACTTGAGAATACAAATAAAAAAAAATATATCCTCAAAATATAAAGTTTACCAAATTTTAAATTGCCTTATTTATTACTGCATATGAATATCTCTTATTCTAATTAACAAAAAGAATTATTATAAATTCTTCTGAAATTAAGTTGGTGCTTTGATATTTTTTTCTGATTCATACTTGATTTTGGAATCACCGGGTAAATAAATAAATAAAAAAAGAAAATATAGCGTTCTGCATTTTTAAAACTAACGTTATATTAAGAAAGTAGTGAAAAGTTTTAAATTGTTGAAAGACAAAACTATTGCATTTAAAATTTTTTTAAATCAACAATATTTTTTCTATATTATGCTGCTAATTTAAAAACAACGGCATGGAGGATGGCGTGTTTTTCGAAGCTCTTGAAAAGCATTGCAAAATTGTTGAATCAGCGCTTCTATCGAAATGTAATATGAACCAACAGGTGCGTGAAGAGGCCAGGCAAGCTTTGGGTTAGTTAAAATCTTCTATATATAAGAATTTTTGAAGAATAAAGGCAGTTAATTTTTTGGAGGCTTGTAAACAAAGTTTGACGGAAGCATTACAAAGCAAACATAGGCTAGTGTTGTTGCTCCCTCTGATGTCACTGAAGATAAAGAAAAGTCTTCATTTTCATCGAATTACTGTCTAATTGTAGACTCAGAAAATTGCTCTTCTGATGATGTTAGGAAAATTATTAAATTAAAAATAAATCCATCAGAGTCTAAACTAGGTGTATGTAACTTGAAATATATCAGAGGAAACAAACTATTAGTTAGTTGTATTTCTGAAAATGATCGGAATCGACTTTTAAACGAACTTAAAGAAAAATCTCCGGAATTAAATACTTCTCTGCCTAAAAGGAGGAATCCAGCCCTCCTGGTTAAAAATGTCCCTGATGAAATTACTAATGCAGATCTTCTAAAAGGGATTTCTGAGCAAATTCCGGAAATTTCTGTATCTGATGAAAGTTTGAGCCAGTGCAGAGTTCACTTTACTTTCAAAAACTTCCAATATACGAGGCAGTTTGTGATTGAAACACTCCCCATGGTTCGTAAATGTATTCTACGACAAACAAGACTGAAAATTAATTGGAGTGTATGTGATGTTGACGATTTTCTTATCATCAATAGATGTTTTAAGTGTATTGGTGTATTAAGTGTTACAGCCATCGTTCTGACGAATGTAATAAACAAACAACCTTTTTTTAACTCCTCTGGAGAACACAAAGGGAAAGATTGTTCGAATAAAGATGCAGTGGCTTGTATAAACTGCGTCCGTTTCAATCATAAAACAAATAATGTGCTCAAAAAAGTAAATGTTAATCATAAACCATTTTCTGAGTGCTGTCCTTGCCATAGTTTTATGAAGAAGAATACTCAATCTAAAATTAACTATAGTTAGGTCACATAAACAAGTTCTAAAGTGTGTGCAATTAAACATTCATAAATCCAAATCTGCGTCACAGCAACTTATTTTAAATATGGAAGCAGATAATATTGATTGTGCGCTGGTTCAGAAACCTCATAGTTACAGGAGTTCTCTTCCGGGTTATCCCAGTACATATAGACTTTTTATGATCCTAATTCAGACATTATTAAGGCAGCCATTATTGTTCGTTCACGTGATCTTTCAACTTTTCTTGATTATAAGATTACTGATTACAATATGGTCACTTTAGAAGTGCCGCAGGCACAATTGTGTTTACTCTTTTCTCATATTATCTTATCTCATATTATTTTGAACCTTCAAAAAACGCTGACTCGGATCTTCATAAAAGTAGCTAAGTTTTTTGTTCTAGGAATCTCAATCGACTGGTTTGGAGTTTGGACTCAAATAGCAAATCCGAATTATGGTTTGGTCCCTATTCAGATGCACAGGGAGATAAGCTGTGTGAATTTATTTCTTCCAACAATTTATTTATTATTAAAAAAGGCTGTGGGCCCACTTTTTGTGCACCTCAGGGTACAAGCTATGCGATTACGAGAGAAAAAATGGTAGAGTCTTGGAATCAAGAGTATCTCCTTTCAAATAAAGGAAGTTTAACAAAGAAATTTTTTCCATCCATTAATAAGAGACTGTCCATCATTTTTATACTAATTACAAAATAACACAATTTCTCACTGGCCATGGTAACATTAAAAGTTATTTGTACAAATTTAATTTGTTTCCGTCATCTTCCTGTGATTGTAATATTGGTGGCGAGAAAAATGTTGAACATGTGCTACTTCTATGTTCCAAGTTTGTCAAAGAAAGACAGATCCTAAGACAAGCTCTCAAGGACATTAATATAAATTGGCCTCCAGATTTTCACCAACTTATTTCCACCAGAAGTGTTTTTGAAAATTTCTGTAAATTTATTGTTGACATCTGTAATCCTTCACGACAGTTAAATTTTCTTCTTTTTCTTTATGTAATGTGTTACATACTTACTTCTGTAAGTCCCGCATGATACTTTGTGGTGCACGGGGGATTTATAAATGTTCAATAAAAGAAATTAAAAACATAAAATAATATTTTATAATAAAATAAAAAGTAATATTATTCTCAGTATTAAATTATTATAATTCCATTTTGCACATTGTTACGAAAAATCGTACATTGGATAAAGTAAGAATTATTCCAATATATGGATTCTATAAAAAAATGTGAAGCACATATAACAAAAAAGTAATTGAGGCAAATGTAAGGTTGAACATTTGTAAACGTTTATAACACAAATAGATAGCAAGTCACTAAAACTAACACAGCAATGCTTATCCATTCCTGTTAATCTTGACTCACGCCATTATTCTCGTACTTCCCAGATTAATTATTTCATTTCATTTACATTAAAGAAGTTTCCAAATTTGCCAAGTCATCAGTTCGAGAATCATTGATTTAGCTCCATTCCACATCAAATATTAATAACTATAAATCTCGAATTCAGCAATGATACTAACATAATGCAACAATATTAGAAATACGTAATAATATTTGTCATCAATAAAAGTAATTTAACAAAATGAAATAATTTTGAAGCGAAATAAAAAATAAAAAATTAAAATAATATGCACAATAAGATCTTTTTGTGATACGAATTTTCCAAAATGTAATTTCATTTAAAAATTGTAATAAACAAAAATCTATTAAGTATACTAATAAAACCATTATTTCTTATGTCCTTTTCACCTACAATTGTTAAATTATATTTAGCCAATAATAAATTATCTTTAAACAGTTCATGTAGAAAATTTATAATGACTAAAACATATTATAATTCCAATAAAGATTTTAAATTCAACTAAATGATAATTGTTATCTCGGTAAATATTTAGATAATTGTCAGATTAAGTTCAACACCTTACTTTGACCAAGTATCAGTTCCTATAATTAGGTCTTTTCTAAGGAATCCATGTACCTATCGACTCTTGCCAAGTATTATTTTTGTGAAAAAGCTAACGTTACGCAAACTTCTATGAAAATGACTGTAGAACATTAATGTGATTAAGAGAAGAATAAACATGATTAATGTGAGAAGATATTGATGCAGAAATGTACATACGCAAACAACAAGTTACCAGTGTTCCTAGAGCTTAATTAAGGAAACACACTTGTTTATCAACTATGAATTGTTCTCATTAACTGAGTGCGTATATCACTGTAAAACATTTAACTATCACAAAATAACATATTTATATTTTATATAGTAATGGTTTTTAAATTACTCATTGATAATAATACCCGGTTTAATAATTTTAAGGGTTTCTGTATGAATTTCGTTTTAGATATAATGAAAGCAAAATTGACTTCGCTATTTATTTAGAAATATATCTTTGATCAGGATGTTGTTTTTACTTTTACAACTATTCTATAATTCTGAAAGATTGATGAGTATTATTTTAAAACATATTTATTATCAATATGTACGTTTCTGATGCAAAATTGCAATTTATTTCAGATTAGATTATTTTAGAATTTAAAATTTAGAATTGTGATTTAAATCAGAATATTTTAGAAGACTAATTTAGAAAGATTGGTTTATTTATTTGTCTAGAATCAAATTTTGTTCTTAGATTTTAACTTTCTTTCATAACAAATGATTATGTGAGATTTTACTTGTTTTAAGAAATATTTTATTGTAATCACAAAATTTAATTCGATTAGCAAAAGTTATGAAAAATTCGATAGTTTTGTTATTAAATAGAATTTAATTTTATAAATTGAATTAAGTTTATAAATTGAAAAATGGGTATACATTTCTCAATATTCTATGTCACAGAAAATACATTAGACAAAATCAGAAACATAATTAACTATTTTTCAAGTTATTTTTACAGAGAGAGATTCTTTCTATGCTTCGGCGATTTTCTTTGTTTTAAAATTTAATCATGGACAGCGGAAGAATCATGAAAAATAAAACAATATACGTGTATCTTTCTAGCAACATATCGATTTACAACTTTTTCTAGAAATTAGAAAAGAAACTTAGATTTTTTTTTTTTGGTAGGACACTGAAAGAAAAACGGATAAAAAGTTTTTGAAGCTTAAAAATAAGTCTTAGCTGAACTTTCTTCGATTTTTTTCTTATTTAAAGGTGCATGAGCACATCCTGATATTAAGGACTTTCGTTTTAATAATATATATGTATTTATTTCTTTCCTGATCAGAAAAATTAGGAAAAATGTTTTCGAATTAATGAGAAAGCAGAAAAAAAGCACATAAAAATAAATATCCACATAGAAGTTCGAAGTTTCATTAAAAAAATTTAAGTGTCAGTTATTTCCCAAAACATTGTAAGGCGTAGTAAAGAAAACATAATTTTTTAATGACATGCAGACATTGTATGCATGTATTATTTTTAAAAAAAGAGGGAAATAACTCGTTCATGATTAGGTACTCAAACCTCACATTTGCTCAAAAAAATTTGGCAACAGTGTTATCCATGTTTGTTATATTTAGATTTCTTCTAAACAGAATGGGTTAAAAGTAACATATGCAATTTAATTATCTCACGGTAAAATCTCACAGCTCGTTTGGAGCAGGAATTTTGTCAGACAAATTTTGAATTTCCGATATAGATCAATATTGTTATAGATGTTTTTAGAATATTCGATTCAGATTATAAATAAAGAAAAAAATATAAATAAAGACTTTATGTCAGTTGTACTAAATTAAGGAAAAAAATCATTGAAGAACAGGATGCCAAATAATGTATCCTAAAAACATGAGACTTTGATAAATGCACTTTAAATAAATTGACATTTTAATCAATATCAGATTATAATTTTTAAAGAATATTTATAAATGATCTTCATTATAAAATTCCTTATTTCATACATTTTCAATCAAATACATTTAAATTTATTAAGTTATCTCAGATTTATTCTATTCCAAATTTTATTTAAATTCACAGAAAATGAATGAAAATTTAACATTTAACAAAATAATAACATTTTAAATTCCAAGACAATAAACAGCCAATATTTTATTAATCTAAAATTTTATTGATGTATATGGTTTTTATGACTAACACGACGATGATTTAAAAATGACTTTCGTTGTTTGTCTTGTCTAATGTTGGACGTTACAAATAATAAAAAAGTTAAAATATCAAGAAAAATGAGAATAAGGAAGAAGATTTTATACAAAAAAAATACAGTCCTTCTTATTTATTTATACTTATTTTACAGTCCTTCTTATTTATTTATACTTAAATCATCTTGCAAAATTCATAGATGTATTCTTATTTCTTAAAAATTTGTCAATTAGAGATTCGTTCAAGCAGTACAAATGATTTACCGATAACGAATTAACAGTTATCTGCGGAGAAATGTTGCCAATGCGGAATATTAAAAGCACATGTAAAAAAATTACAAAAATTAAATTTTTCTGAGACAAATAGAGTTCAGTAGAGATCATATCAGAAATTAATTAACAAATTTAACAAAGGAACAAAATAATTTACGGAACGGTTAAAGGAACAAAATAATTAAAAGAAAAAAAACAGATCTTTTCACATATGCAAACAATTAAAATGAATATACATATGTCAAAAGAAATATACAAATTTCTTCTGAATAAATTCTTATTATAACTAGCTTTATAAATATAAAAATTATTCCAGTAAATGTAAAAAAAAAAGATACCAAAATATTATTTCTAATTTTTAAAGAAAAAAATCATCGGAATTTTAAAGGATTTTCATTTAACAATTCAATTAATTCCAGCTAAAAGAATTCCAAATGTTTGTCAATTATCCATTTAAACATTATGAAGAGCCTTCTTTCTTGGTGCTCTGATTAAATTCATTTTAATAATTAAGAATATTTTTAGAAGGCTTTGATAAGTTGATGGTTTATTCATTAAGCGTTGTTTCGCAAATTTCAGCATTTTTATTTCAATTCCTTTTGTTGGGATAAAGATATTGACTTTGTTTAAAACAAATTACTTTCAGTTTCAAAGATGCCATCACTTCAAACCAATTTTATAAGAATATAAAAAATTGTTAAACTTCAGATTTAAAACATGTTCCTTGTTCGATATATAATGCGCTTCCTATTATTTTAATATGATGTGTTTCAGATAGAATTTTTGCTATCAGAGTCATTTAGGGAATCCATTAATAGTCATACTAATGCGAACCTCTAAAAGGCTTAAATAAGTAAAATGACGGCATTATAAACTCTGTATTTAAAATTAGCTATACTTTCTCAATTACTCATTCCATTTAAAATCAAATTGAAAAATTAAGTATAAAAATGTTTTCATCCGAAGCATACATTTCATATATAAAAGAGGTTTTAATATTTCAAAATAAAAATATGATAAGTAGAAATATAATAATCGTCACATTCATTAAAATATAAACTTTAAGATACGAATGATTATTGAAGTATAAGAATTTATATTAAATTTCAAGTAAAAAATCTGATTATATTAAATTTAGATTAGATTAAAAAAATTAAAATTTAATTAAAATAAAAAATTTTATTAAATTAAATTTAGATTTGATAAGAAAAATTAAAAGTAAATTAAATTAAGTTTAGTTTGGAATGCAAATAGACTTTTGACAAGTTTATATTTCATTTTTGAAAAAATAAAAAGAATTCATTAAAAAAAATGAAAATTCACCCTCTATTTTAAGTAATATTATATATAAATTTAAATACAGTGCAATATTTGAAAATCATTTTGCTTTGGACTATGTTTGATCATATGATACGAAATCTGATTGTTTAATATTGGTTCAGTAAATGAGTGCAAATATAAACTTAAACAAATCCAAAATTTTTCAGGTAAATTTAAAGGTTTGATTAAGCAGATATAAAGTAGTATTTTTTTATGAAAAATACTTAGCCCTTTTCTGGAGTTGTGTTTGGATGATAAATCGAGTGATAGATGCGTAAAGGGATTCTCACTTTCCAGAGATTCAAACAATGGCAATGTGATCGCATTCGTTACATCTCAAAGGCAGGCCATATTTCTCTACGTTAAAGATTGGTTCATGGGCCTGTGATGGATATTTTGTAAAAAAGACATTAGATATGTGCAATTAGACTTTCTGATGCATTGTTAGCGGTGATTGAGTTGCGAAGTATTAAGAAATATAACATAACATGAAACAATCACTACAGGCGTCATTTTACAAGTAAATTATGTAAAAGAAAAGAATACGCAAAATTATATTACATTAATAACATTATATATATTGTACTACATTAATTATATTGCATTACAAAATTACAATTACATTAACAAGTAATATTACAACATAAGTTTAATGAAATTCAAAATTTCATTTGCACTAGAATACATTATAAGTTATTACTGATTACATGCATGATCACATACAAAGCGTATCTTTGGACACCCTTTTGAACAAATACTTAAAATACTGATACTGTTTATTATTCATATTGCTTATTTTTCATGCTGATGACATATCATACGTAATCGAAAATTTGTATTCCATTAAGACTGCATATTGCACCTCATTTAATGGGCCCATTTCTTTTTCTTTATTTGGAGGCAAAGAATTTCCTCCATTAATTGATACCCTTTTCATTTGAGATAAAAAATACAATGGGGGCTTATTTCTCTAGGATTTTTCATTCACATTTTACCACATTAGAAGAACGTTATTTCGACAATAATACTAAAATCAAATTTCTATTCCATTTGCGCATTTAAATTGTTTATTATCTCTTTGTTTGTTTTTTCTAAAATTATTAGATAAATTTCTTTTTTGTGATATAGATATAGTATTGAGTTCATAAAGGACCGTTCAGGATATCAGACGCAATTCCATGGATAATTCATATTTTATACCATCAATATGCAGTATTGAAATCGTAGTATTTGACTCAATATTTCAAATCAGGACGTTAAAATAAGAAAATTAACTTTCCTCAATGAATTCATCCTACAATTATATATGAGAAATGCAGCCGTCCGTTAATTGTTTAGGCTGTAGCATCAAATAGCATGAGAAAACAAGTATTTTATAGCTTATTATGATTTCCACTGAATCTGATGCTATATGGATTGACTTCCTTGGATGCCGTATATTATCCCGTGACATGGAAATTATATGGATAATGGTAATAATGCAATAAGGAATCTAATTTATGCTTAGTTCTGTAAAAAAAATGTATTATTTAAGAAGAAGGCCATATTCAAATATTTTAAATACATTCAGAATATTTAAAATATTAATAAATCTATACCGGTAGCAATAGATATTTGTGAGTACTTGTATGTTCAGTAGTGATGGAATTGTTTATTAAATAAATACAGTATTACACAAATAGTAAACTTAATTATTCACTCCATCAATTACACATTAGTTACAGAATTCACAACGTCAGGAAAGTAAATTATTACTAACTACATAAATAAACATAAGCAATGAATATAAGCAACTACATAAATAAATATAAGTAATAAGTATTCGTGATCTTGTCTATGGTTCAGAATTTTAAGTGCCAGTATGAAAGGCGATAACATTTTTTTTAGAGAGTATGCGATAATGTTTTGGGGACACAACTCCCGATTGTCATTTCTTATCAAAGCTAATGACCCTAGATATATCATCTTTGGTCACTTATTCTACACTCTTCGCCCAATTTTGGATTAGAAATATTGGAAGTACAACTTGTTCCTTCCCCATAAGGTAAAGCCTTCTCTTTACTTCCATTCATATTATATAAGACGGTTTTGCGAATTTTTACTTCGTATAAATGTTTAAGTCTCTTAGATAAGCCAATCTTGATATATTTCCTCCTATCGTCCTCCATTCTCTCAAAATTAAAAAATAAATAAATGCCCCTATCCTTAAGAGATAGACATAAATCGACCGAAATTTCCAAATAATAGGCTGCCAATCAAAATGCTCTATGTTTATTTTCAAGTATATTTTAAAATAGTGCATGTATTGTGATATGCAGCTCATAAAAATAGTTTAAAAAGAAAAGGTAATAATCATATGGTGGACAAAACCTCCAAATGTGATTATTATAGAAAAAGGCTGCTAATTCCACTTATCACTAGATAAAATTAATGAAATTTCTTTTAATAATCATTTTTAAAAAGTAATTAAATTATCAATTCTCCATTTTTTAAACATGAATATTATCATGAAATTAATATTATTATCATATTATATCATGAAATCAATACGATTTTTCAATAGAATATCAACCGTAATTTGTTAAATATCCGTACATGGCTATTAAGTAGCTAAAAATAACTTCAAATCAAGGAAATCATGGGGTTTTGTCAAAATGTTATACTTTTTTTTCTATTTGCCATTTACTTAACTATAAACGTTTCCCTGTTTTCCCATTCACTGAGAAAATGTCTGCTTACGAAGCTATATTAAGAGAGAGGGGAAATCCAGGTTGACAAGAAAACACCGATCACACCCAAGGGAACCCAAATGATGGATGGCACAGTAATTATTGAAGAATTCAACTGCGAAGAGGGTCGGATCGTCAACCCAATTAGATCATACTTTCTTTGGGTTTTGGCTCAAAGATTCGATGGCTTTAATCTGAGACTGAAATAAATAGAAGTAATTGAATAAGGTTGTGTAATGCATGGGTTGAGTAAAGTTTCCTTCAACGGATACCTTATTTTATTCGTTGTTTCTAATAGTTAACAATTTTTTTTAGAGATTTTGGATTCTATAATTGCATTTTGATATTCAGAATTAAAAAAAGTGTTCATTTTTTTTCTTTTAAACTTTAACATATTATTAAGAATTTAGGAATATAAAATAAGATTAACTCTGTTCATTGTAGAAAGTCTCATAAAATTCTTGTAAGACAGTAAAGGGAAATTTTAGTTTATAGTAAATTAACAAGCTTGAATTTTATACAAACACTCTTTGAGGTACTGTTTACATTAAATAGAACATTAAATTGCCATCAAAAATATATTTCAAGCTTTTGATATAAACATCTGGTATGATTTCAAAGACAGCCAGACATTAAAATTTGTAATTTTTTGTTTTCCATATGCCGCTACAACGGAAAAAATCGATACAGAAATCAAAAATTCAGATGTTAAGTAAACAGTTTCCTATAAAAATATCCCAATTAATATTTAAAAAAAACATAACTAAAATATAAGCCGTTTTTTTTTGCTGTTAATGACAAAGTACTAGACCGAATTATAAAATATATTATATATTTAAAAACTCTTATTCTTCTTATCAAAAGTAGGTATGCCAAACTCGTGGAAGAAATTCGTTGGTAGAAGAACAAGAATCAGAGAATCAATTTCAAACAGAATTATGTCATGTTTATTGACGTTTTACACCTCAAATTACCTCTTTTTTTTTGTAAAATATGTTCATGTTAGTGTGGCATGATTGTGTGTGAGATAATGTGGTGTTATTATTGCCATCAGTTCAACTACAGTTCAACAATAGGATGTTTCTTACAAAATCTTTGCTTTGCAGTTCCTGTATGTAGCCACACACAAAAAGTTATAATCATTCTTGATTCAGAAAAGGGCAAAAGCTGGAAAAAAAATTTATTTGCAGCGGAAAAAATTAAAATTATTAATATATGAGATTAATTTAATTTGTGATAATATGTAACGTGCAACGTCTTTTTTACCAGTAAGTTATTCTACCTAGAGGCCGAATTGCATAACGATATATTCCTGAATTCCAATTAACCAATATGTATGATTTAATCACTTATACGTGCATGCATATAACAAAGATTACACTAATAAATTCATTTAATTTTTATGAATGGATTAAAAGAGAACATTTGTAAAATTCTTTAAAGATGAAAGAACATTTTTTTAATTTTATTCAGCCGGAAAATTAAATTGGGTTGAATATACTTTAGTTTTTTCTTTACAATAGGATTTGCAGTTAAATGATCTTTACATTAATATATCGCAATACAATTGAATAATTATTATTATTGATAAAAATGAGGATTTATTGACATTGGGTGAACCGTATTTATTCAGTCACATTTTCAGTCACATTTTATGCTTTAAATATTTTGAAATTTTTTCAGATCTAAAATTGTAATAGTATTTGTTGAATCAATAGTAGTATAATATTTGTTGTATTATTATTATAGTAGTATAGTATCAAGAATAGTATTTGTTGAACAATATATCTGCTTTTTACAAAATACTAGAAGACTTTAATGAAATAATGAAACATTTACAATACAAAGTTGAAATAGTATTTTTTTTTCTTATAATTATTATTGAATGAAAAATAGAATATGAATGCGGGATCTCTGATTCCATTAAAAAAAGCCTTTCTATAATTTTTTATTTAATATTATTACTATTCTTAAATAAAATATTGTACGCATTTAAAATTTATCTTACATTTATTGAGTATTCAAATTTTATTGAAATTCTACGTACATTGAAATATTTTCCCAGTATTACAAGGCTCGAGATCTTAGAACCTTTAAATTCACATACCCTGTTCTAATTGTGAATCATAAATCATGATTATATTTGATTTGAAAAATAGATTATAATCAGTTTCTCTTAATTTTTAATAGAAGTTGTGAAATATTCAACGTATATACACCGTTAATATATTACATCTTTTTTCTTTCAGAAATTAGCGCAGCTCTGCATTCCAAAACCAACTACATTTTATAATTTGGATATTAAAAATATAATGGATATTGTTACGAATCTGTGATGTGGCTTCCCAGCATAGTTGGTTCCATCATCAGAAAGATTGTTTTACAGTCATTTGTATTGAATGAAGTCCGGATTTCGCGTCGGAGGTCCCAGAGCGTGGCGACAAACTTGGGGACCATTTACCGACATGGCGACAATTGGGACAATTGGGCGACAACTAAGCTGTCCGCTACTGTCTACAGTAGAGTCTTGTTGTGTGTACGTCTCGCGGCTGACGATAATTGTCTTCTCTATGCTGTATATAGTTGTCGTCTTTGTGCTGTCCTGTGTGTCTTCGTGTAAATAAGTCTTTTTTTTCCTACTGCCGCCTGCTGATTGAGCGTTCTCCACACCATATAACTTTCGCTATCCAAATGAACCCCGGGAAATTTCGTAACATTTGGTGTCAGAAGTGGGGTAGTGGTTAATAGTGTATGGTGCTGACGAGATCCCAAGCAAAAATGGCTGATGGCGGTAATGGGGAGTTACTGGCTCTGTTGGCTGAGATGAAGAAATCTATGGAAGCTGGACAAGAGGAGATGAAGAAAAGACAAGATGAGATGAAGAAAGGACAAGAAAGAATGGTGCAGGAGCTTAAGAAAGACATCCAAGTTATCACAGAAGAAATTGAAGGAAGCAGCGAGAGCCAAGTGGAAGAAAAGACTGAAGATCGAATGGAGACCTGTGTCACCGAAAAGGAGCTTAGCCATCCGGAGGATGAACCGAAGTTTAATAAGGAGAGGAACGAACAGGGAGAATGTCACATAATTGCGGAACTGAAACGGTCTTCTCCGAATGAGTCCCCTGAAGGGGAACCGAAATTGCTGGCGCTTGGGGATGGAGAAGATGGACTTTCTTCGGACGGGTCCAGGAGCTGATGAATCTGCTGTATATCCGGTCTAGTTGTGTCGTTGCAGAAGAGCCCTTCCCATAAAGGCAGATGTCTCTTCAGAAGATCCAGTGTGGAGAGCTGTGGACAATTTTCAAATGTCGAGAATGAGCCGGGAATAGGCGGAGATATTCCCGCGGAAGCTTAGCGATGAAGGCGAATACCTGGCTTTCGAGTGGACTTCAGAAGGCACCGTTGGATGATCCTGATACACGATTGGTTCGATGGAAGAAGTTTAAAGTGACCAACCTACCAGCCTGGCAAGAATTCATTCCGGAAGCCTCTACTACGATCCAGCATTTCGATCCATTGCATTTTAAGAAGACACATTGTATTTTAAGAAGAGAAATCAAGTCTGATTGTACCATCCGAAACAATGAAGAGGTCCGTGTCAAAAGCATTGAGAAGGTTCGGATGGATCGTTACTCGCCCCCAAATTAGTGAATGATGTCATCTTCAAAAGTGCAAAAGTCGCCAAACGCATCAACATCATGACATCATTCGGAAACCTACGCCAACTGTTGGATTGAAGTGGGACTGCCCGGGACGTGCAGTCCTTAGGATGGGGACAATGTTACGAATCTGTGATGCGGCTTCCCAGCATAGTTGGTTACATCATCAGAAAGATTGTTTTACATTCATCTGTATTGGACGGAGTCTGGGTGTCGTGTCGGAGGTCCCAGAGCTTGGCGACAAACTATGCGACGAATTTGGCGACTTTGGCGCCAAAATAGATTATACCCAAAACATCGAGAATTTTCACGATCCGTCCAGTAGGAACCGAGATACGCCTCGACCGTTCCTGATTGGTTTAGAGGCTTCTAGCCCCGCCTCCTGTGACCTATAAAAGAAGGCAATCACAGCTGCCAGAATAGAGTAGTCGGAATCGACGGTGAAGAGTAGTCGGGAACGAAGGTGAAGAACGAGTCTTCCAGATATTATGGTCGGAATCGACGGTGAAGAAGGAGTCTTCCAGATATTAGTAGAGCAGCGACGGAGTCAAGCTAGTGCTGAACTAAGTTGTGCGCTACTGTCTGCAGTAGAGTCTTGTTGTGTGCACGTCTCGCAGCTAAAGATAATTGTCTTCTCTATGCTGTATATAGTTGTCGTCTTTGTGCTGTCCTGTGTGTCTTCGTGTAAATAAACGTCGTTGTTTTTTTTCTACTGCCGTCTGCTGATTGAGCGTTCTCCACACCATATAACTTCCACTATCCAAACGAACCGGGGTAATTTCGTAACAATATTATTTAGATTTATTTATTGGATATTATAAATAATTTGAATATTCGCGTTTTCTATTCATCAATCATTATCTATAACTGATATTGAAAAGGCTCTTAAATGCTTTGATTTTTAACCTTCTTCTTCATAGGATATTTAAGAAATATTTAGCAATATAAATTTTCAACATGTTAAAACTAAAATAATTTTTTTTCTAAAATATAATATATATAAGATATATAATTACAAATATACTGTTAAATGTGTTTAATTTAATTTGTAAACTGGAATTAGCTAAAATTCAGCAGAATATGCCAATTAAATTTAATAATTCATTTGGAAAAACATGTCTGAGTATTGTTTATAATATTTTTCTAAAGCAATCGTATAATGCATATTTAATACCAAATTATAAATATTAAAGGATAGCAGATTCATCGAATATTAGATAATCTCAATTAAAAGGGAAGAAAAAAGTTAATACTACTTTTTCAAAGAATGCAACTTTGAACATTACGCCTTGTCTTATTAACCTTAGCAATATTTCAAGCATGTCGTAAAGCTGCCGACAAATAAAAGAGGAATACTTCACCTTCAAACTAAAACCTCTATTCAGACTTGTTATTGCCTCCAAAAAATGAGAATTTGCAATCTTTAAAAAGCGGTAACTCGAAAAAGACAAAAAAGATCCACACACCAAAGAAATCAATTTCCTTAACTTCTCCAAAACATTTTCTTTTTACTTACCATAAGAAAAAAAAAATAACTCCTTCCTCTCTTTCTGGCATGGTTAATCTTTTCTGACTGTTAGTTTTGGTTTCTTCCATTGATTTTATGCCACTTTCCCATCTGATTGCTCGTTTGGAAAAAGTTTTCGGAATTGGGTGGCTTGATTCATTTCAGTCGTTAAGGTATCTAAAGCGAAAAAAAAAAACTGTCACATGAGACAGAACGGATTCAATGTCTGACATTTCTCTTTAGTTTGTTCGCACATTACAAGGCTAAATGGAACGGGCGTCACATTTATTAAACGACTTCTTTCGCCATTTATAAACTAACGATTGTGTTCGGCTGTCGCTGAGAAAAATCATTTCAGTTTTAGAAGCATTCTTACCAGAGAGATTATCAAAGGATTCTAATGGGAAGTCATCGTTCAAATATCTGGATCGTTACGAGCTATTTTAAGGGATATGAAATGAAAATGGAGTGAAAAAATGGCCTTTTCCATTCAAGCAGTTATATATAGATGTGCTTTTTATAACGTGTTTGATTGACAAATTTTATTAGTTATCTTAAGAATAAATCTATAAGAATTATAGTATCAATTACGCATTACCAAATAATAACTCAAACATTAAACAGATATAGATTGTTGTTTCATTATACATCGTTTAAGAATTTCTGATTATAAATGTGGAATCTGAAATACATGCTATCAATTAACTTTTAATTATAAATAAAGCTCCACTTTGAAATGGTCTTAAATGAAAACTACTGGACCAAAGTTATTAACAGTTTAAACTAAGTCATAAAAATTTCTTTACCGCCAAAAAACGTTCCAAAACTCACCACAGAGAGAAATGGTGCTGTATTCAATATCATTAAACAAAATAAGATATGAAGACACCGGTTTAAATTGTGTTTAATCGTTTCTGAAACGAAACTGTCGGTGGGGGTTATGAAAAACCGAAATGAAAAAAGATATTTCAAATCATTTTTCCAGATGCACTTTACACGTCCTTTGATTTTCCTGATTAAAGTGAATCATATTGATCATGCTTTGCAGCACATTTCAGAAACGATTTAACGCATTTGAAACCGATGTTCTATTTTGTTTAACAATATTTCATACAGCATCATTCTACATGGTGAAGAGTTTTTGAACTTTTTTGTCGGAAAAGAAATTCCCATAACCGTCTTTAAACTATTACAAAGTGTGATAACATTTAGTGCAGTATTCTTCGTTTTATGACAGTTTCAAAGTGGAATTTTAATTTTAACCACTCTGTATATAAAACTAGCATAGCATATAACTATCATAGCAAACATAGCATATAACTATCATAGCAAAGATTCAAACATTCATCAATGAATAATTGAGGGGTTTTCAACAATTGAAGTAAAAACATGCCGGCGTCTTGGCATAGGGGTAGCGCGTCTTCCTCGTGATCTGGGCGTCCCGGGTTCGAGTCCCGGTTTGGGCATGGTTGTTCTTTTATTATTCTATCTGTGAGATGTGTGAATGTGCCCTCCTGTAAAAAGGGGTTGTGCAAGCTAATGAGTGATCCGTGAGTAGCTAAGTCGTACTCTTGGCCCTATTTGGCACTACTATAGAAACAAGAGACCCACCCCCTCAGGCTTAAATTCGGCTGTCTCTGACGGCGGAGCTTGTCCGTGGCAAGTGCCATTAATTACAAACAAACAAAAAAGTAAAAACATTTATATGGCAGTAGAATGCATCTTAATAAATGCAATTTTCTCCTAAATGCAAGAATTTAACTGAATTAATGAGTTATAAGGGTTTGGCGCTGTGTCCTGAAAAGTCCAACACAAGTAAAGATGTTTATGATTGTAAGAAATATGCTTCAAGGGATAAGTTACGAAACATGATCAGGGAGAATTTATGATTAGTTTTCACGACATTGACGTTATGCTAGGAGTACACACTTCATGTAGTAATAGTTATCATGACTTAAGCATTTTATATGAACTTTCAGAAAAAAATACAGATATAAAATAGCGGATTAATGCTGTGATCAATAGTTTCAAATAGAAAAAGCCTAACATCACAACAGTGCTTGAATAAAGACTAATTCACTAGTATGAAGTATCATACTTATCTAAATACAATGTAGCATTAATAGAGAACCATATCAAAGTTTTTAACACATTTTCATGAGAATTTCGATTTTACTTTTCTGTTGAGTAAGCTTATATCAAATTAGGAATTTGTTTATCTCTACTTCTTTCGGCTTTTAATGTATCAAATATCTAGGAACTTAGGACAATCACCAGTTGTTTCTTGGCCTGATACTTCAATTTAAATCCTCATATTTAATTAATTTTAAAGATAACCCTTCTGTTTCTGATAAGTGTAAGCAGTTATCTCAATTAATTGTTAGTTAACCATTAAAAGTTAACCATCTTTTTTATTAATTTCTGTCTTAAATATAAAGCTCATTAATTGAAGTCCAGAATATGATTCTTAGTTTTTCTGTGCCTGAAAATTCGGCAATTAAATAATTATTACCGAAGACATTTTTAAAAAATGGATGCATTTAATTATCATATAAATGTATCATAATATTTTTTTTTCTTTAAGTTACACAATCTTTATACAATATTTCGACAAAATGGAGATCTCCAAAGTTCCACTTCTTTAGCCTTGTATATTGAGCAGCCTTATAGTCGCAGCTATTAACTGTCATAAGATTTCAAAATAATTAATAAAATGTTGAATGCTTTTTACGTCATTGAATTTTCTGGAATATTACAATTTTATGACTTAACATTTTCTTTCGAGAGGGCTAACCATAAATAAGGTAAAAATTTAAAAAAAAAAATCATCTAACATTTTTAAGGGGTTGACTTTTTTTAATATGCACCAAATTACAATAATAAAATAATAAGAAGTGAGAAATTTGTTATCGAAAATCGCATTCGGAAATAATAATTGGAAAAAAATATTAAAATTCTGTGTTCCTTCAATAGAATGTTCAATGTGTCTCACTTCAAATGTGACTCACATCCAGAAAGAAACCATGCAATCAAGGATTTTAAGACTGTAGTGTACTAAAAATTATAAAATATTCTTTAAATTTTGCACTGAAAGAGATCTATATTAATTTTTTATCTTGTGATCTCTAAAAAAACACTTTCTTTTTTTACATATTTACAGCCTATTTTAACTGAGGAATAAACAAACTGCATTCAAATAGCTGTTTACAGAAATGTTATTGAATTTTTCTCCACCTTCGTGTAAAGATGGAAAAACACTTCACTCAATTCAGTTCGGAAAATAATTTTGGAGAATCTCATTTATTCTTCTTCCCCCCCCCCAACCCTCCATTCGTGTCAAACGTAGCGTGAACACTGAGCGTTATCTTGGTGCATGATTGATACTGGCATTTCCCATTTGTGTAAGAAAAGTTCTGAAAAAAGAAAAGAAAAGAAAGAAAAACATTCAAAAAAGATACAGCATAATTCTTTTTTACAATTTCGGAAAATAATTCTTTCTTGTGTTTGCAAAATACTTAAGAGAAAAAACAGTTTTAATATCCTTTCAATTTTTAAAAGAAGTATAATATGTATTGTTATGCATTCCTTCCTAAACAAAACATTTGTAAATATTAAAAGGTTTGAAAAGTGCTAAAAAAATATATCAGTTCAATATTTCAAGTAAGAAATTTGAATGATTATTTTTCAAATGCAACACCGTTTCTTTAGAAGAACTAAGTTTAATTAGAGAAGCAAAGAATGTAGAATGGGCAGACAATAGGTACAGCTGTCATTTTGAAGCGTTTATCCCACCATGGAAAGTCAAAATAATTATTTGGAGCTACTATGTGAATGTTAAGGCTAAAGGTAATTGTATTTATACAGTTACATCAAAGAATGAGGAGAAAAGTGGGTTGTGCTTTTGTATGGTACGAAAAGGAACGAGAAAAATATTCTCAAAAAATTTATATTGAATGGCAATGCAACTGTCTTTATGGCAGAAGTGTTGGCAATCAGAAATGCCCTCTCCACGAGTTTGTTGCTCAATGCAATATAAAAATGGCAAATAGAGTTTCTAAATTCAAGATCAACTTTAATGGCCCTTGAAACCCCATTGGTGAAACAAAAAGAAATAATATATGCTAAAAGCTGCTGAACTTGGTATTGAAATGATCTGATTCAGAGTTCATCAGAGGTATATTGGAAGCGAAAAGCAGATAGACTAGATGAAATATATTTCCACGATTCCAAAATCCAACTCAGAAACGAGACTAAAAAAAATAATAATTAAGAATTGGCAAGAGAGGTGGAATGATTCCATCAAGGAGAGAGCTACCTAGAATTTAATACTAGATTTAAAAACATATCAAAAGCTACAGCTAAACGATATTGAATATCAGAGGCTGAACACATTTTTTAGGCTTTGATATTGTTTGACTTTAAATACTAACAAATGATTTAAATTTCAGTTATGTATTTTATATAGAGATTACCACTAGAATTTCTTTCCATTGTTATAAAATGTTCTCATATACTACATCCATAACTTGTCAAAAATAATTGTTCATAATAAATAATCGGTGGAATAGGAAATATTTAAGAGACGTTTAAAAATTCACTTATTCAATTAATATTATACGTGAAATCAATTAAACAAGATAGGTTAATTGACAAATGGCATTATCCCCAGTTTAGAGTTCTTAACACACATTGAATATATATTAGTCTGAGACGCATTTTTTGTGGAAACGGTAAAGTTAAAATGTATCAAAAAATACAGAAAGCGTCTTCAGTGCCTGTGTGTTTTTTTTCTCTTTTTTTACTTTTTATAAAAGCTGTTGATTAAAGAAAAATAATTTTAATGCTGTAGGAGCTAAAATAGAGTTCAACTTCTAAAAATCAAATATACGATTATGATAAGAACATACTGAGTTCATTTTTAAAAAATTAAAAAAAAACATCAAAAACTTTCTTTGTCTAGCTATTCCATTACATTAAATATCAATATTATTGACTTTGTAACAAATTATATGCTTCAGATTTATAACTATTCATTAAATTGCCATTGCAAGGCTAAATTATATTCTACCAGTTGACTGTAGGTTAAATAAAAAACTTAAAATCTGTTATACTTTTTTTTAAGTAATTGTGTTTTGTCTCAATACGACAATTATAAAATTCGTACAGATAACGACTCTGCATTATATATATATATATATATATATATATATATATATATATATATATATATATATATATATATATAGTGTAAGTACGAAGTAGATGTAAAGGTATTGGATTTTTGTTCAATGATATAAAATGACAGACTTTACAAAGGTCAAATTGTAGGAACCGATTAGCTAGAGACCTGTGACTAACGCATCTCAAATTTTAAGCTTTTATAGCTGTACTTTGTCTAAAGACATGTCAATGTACATTTACTACGTAAAGAAAAAATCGGCAAGGAGAAATATTGGAAGTAAGAAGAAGCTAAGTAAAAGGTACCGATGTATTCTGGTTATGATTGTGTTTCCAAAGAAACCAACGACAGCCAAAGTGACCGCTGAACTCATTCAACATTTGGATTCTCCTGCGTCAATAATTATAGTTAGAGAGCACCTTCATAAACAAAACATTTATCGCAAAGCAGCAATTCCCAAGCCATTTGTATACATATGTTAAGGTTCAACGTCGTCTGCTGTCGTGCCATAACTACAAAACGTGTTAGAATGATAAAAGGAAGATAGTTATAATGTCAGGGGAATCATCTTTCACATTTTTCCTCGCAACAAGAGGAGTAAAAGTTTGGAGGACACCTGCTTAAGCCTATGATCGTGATTGTCTCATTCCACCAATCAGGAATGGAGGGTGGATTTGTCATTATATGGGCAGTCGTGTTATGGTTTTCTGCTGCCCCGATCGTAACCTCGAAAGGAGTATTCATTGAGGAGAGGCATAGTGAAGTTATAGATTATTAAATCCCTGTTATGATGCAAACTTTATTTCCAGCAAGAGATGGGATTTTTCAGGATAATATTGCCTCTGTTCATGCAGCATGACTTGTCAAATCGCATTTTGATAAAAGCTAAGATGAAATATAACCTCTGTCTTGGCCAGAATAATCCCCTTGACATCAATATAATAGAGCCGTTATTGTTTATTTTATAGCATTCAATACAGAATCGATATCCTCCACTGGATCTCTGCTGGAACATTCTTAACAGCATCGGAATTGTACAACATTCCTCCAAGCACTATTCAACACTTGTTTGACTTAATTTCCAGACGAATCCTGCGATTTATATTCATTTATTGTTTTAAAGTTATTGTTAAGTTAAAAAATTTATATGTCAGTGTCAATACCGACAAAAAAAAATGTTCGTCAATGTGTTTTGAAAGATTATTTTGAAGTTTAGAATCGTTGTTTATAGATTCCTTCAGATATCCGTTTCCTTTCAACAGTAAAAATTCTTCAACTGATAAAGATAATGTATAAAAAGAATATTGCATATTTTTATAGTAAAACTGAATTTGTGAGTTTTCTTTTAAATATTTCATTTTTTTGCATTGCATTTTCAACATACTAAACTTCATTTAGAAATTTATTTAAGGAACAATGAATTTTTTTCAAATATTTATGAGGATTGAAAACTAATTCCATCTCAGTTGTTTGGAAGAAAAAAAAATTGTAGGAACTCAGATTTATGTTATGGATTGTTTTCAGTCTTCATTTCATATCTTGGGTAGCGTGTAAACTGAACGTTATTATTGAAAAGACTGATACTAGCCGAAAGATTATTTCTCCGTCTATGCAACAAATTCTTTTAAAAGAAACTAAACGAGCAGGAAGCAATTGAGAAATGAAAAATAAAGAAATCTAAAGGGTAAAATCCTAGATGGGCCCACCTCTTGGCGACTTTTTGAAATCTCGCCAAGTTGGCTACTTGCTAAGAGAAGACCGTCTTACAGGTTATCACAGCAACCCCAGAATCAATCCGCGCGCTAGCACGTTTTTCACAACAAATCAGGTAATATTTTTTAAAAAAATATTTATAAAAAAATTAACACTTACCATAAATTCGTTTTCTAATAATAAGAATTTCAAGTGCAATAGACTTAATTGTCTTAATGAATCATGTTAGCTAGAATTTGTTGTTTGATGCTTTTGCTATTCATTTTTATGAGAAAATAGCAATTATCAATACCCGTTTTAAAAGGAGTATTTTAATGGCGTAATTTTATCTTTTTTTCCGTTTTGGAATTATTTGTAAGGCAACAGATATTTGAAATTGTGCATTTTGTTGTTCTACAATTGTAGTATTCATCTACTTATGTTGAATGGCTTAAAAAGATTCTTTATTCACTTTTAACGAATGCAAAACATGCTAGTTAATATTTATGAAAGTCAATTTTTCAAATAAGATGCTCAGTAGTTAAAATTGTAACTAAAAATAATTAAAATAAAATCTTGACAATTTATAAAACAGTCATCATTTTCTCTCCACATTTAGGGCATTCATACGTTTTTGAAATTAAATTAACATTCATACACCATTCAATCATCGCTCTCTTACCTCTTGCATTGAATAAAGTTAAAAATTCACTTGTCCATTCGCTTGCCATTTTCAACCGGTACAGCACAACAACTTCTCCAAAGAAATTAGAAACATAAATGTCAGAAACAATCACCTTTTTTACGTCTTTTCCAACGAAATACAACTATCGCGTATGAATGCATATTAATTAACCAATGAGATTCAAAAAAGGCGCTAAAGGCCGTTAATCCTATAAGATTCCAGACAGTTCGCCATATCCGTCTAGGTTGTCACATTGGCGACGTTATCTCCACTCGTTTGGCGAGAATTGAAAAAGGCGCCAAGAGGTGGGCTGTGCTAGGATCCACCCATCTAAAGTATTTATTTCCGTTGATTTTTCGTTTTGAATTGCTTCAAAATCAAATTTTAATGTAAAATGTTCATGATCTTTCTGTGAAAATAAACAACGAATGACATTTGAAATATGTTAGAAGTATTATTTGAATACAGAATACTTGCATGAAATAAAATACTCTTGAACACATGTTCTTGCTTTGAGGCCATTTTTGGTGAATCTCAAGT
Source organism: Argiope aurantia (assembly GCA_026543865.1). Classification (NCBI taxonomy): domain Eukaryota; kingdom Metazoa; phylum Arthropoda; class Arachnida; order Araneae; family Araneidae; genus Argiope; species Argiope aurantia. The sequence goes on from JAPMOR010043734.1 coordinate 25,271, forward strand.
ATGTTTGCGAGCCTGGAGATGAGCAGGATAGTATTTCCTTTGGTTTTTGAGTTTTGAGATCATGAATGCATTCCATTTCTTCTTATTTTGCCTATATTAATAGCATTTAAGGGTGGATCCTAGTACAGCCCACCTCTTGGCGTCTTTTTGATTTCTCGCCAAACGAGTGGCGATAACGTCGCCAATGTAGCAACCTAAACGGATTTATTTATTTTTTTATTATTATATTTACTTCATTTTATTTATTATTATTATTATTTATTTTTTATTATATTTATTTTATTTTATTTATTATTATTTCTGGCCTTCAAGTAGCGTTTTTTAATTGAAAAATAATAACAAATATTCAATTAGCAGTCAACTTGGCGAGATTTCAAATAAGTCGCCAAGAGGTGGGCGCATCTAGGATTTTACCGCATTTAATAGCTTTTCTACAATAACTTGAGATTACATGTAAATAGTTTTATCTATGTAGCTTGAGATTTTAGATTTTATGAAAAAAAATTGTTTCCATTAGATGCTTCTAGTGTTTAAATTTGAAATATTATAGATTTCGGATATCTGATTTTTTTTTTATGATTAAAGCTTTATGACATTTATTTTAAAGAATTTTAAATATATAACACTCTTTTTCCTTAGAAGCGTTTCTAAGGAATATCATAATTATTTTCATTAACAAAGCATGTACAGATAAAATTTCCATTATTGAAACCCATTGAATAACTTGCACTGAAAATTTTAAATTCATTAGCTGGAAATAAAGTTCAGATTTTGGTGAAATTTAAAATTATTAGATCAATAAACTGTTTTCTTACCATTATCCTGATCCCTGTTTATACATGTTAACCAGTAGTTTTATTTAGTTACTACAAGATTCATACATCTTTTACTTCAGTTTCTTTGATTTTTTAAAACTTTTTTTTCATTTTAAAAATCTTATTCATACTACATAGGAAATTATTTAAGAAATTCTAAAGTCAATCATCTCATTTGTTCATAATAATATTTTTCAGTCATCAAATTTAATTCAACAACAAATAAAGTTTTAGCAAAGTTTTTATAGAAGAAAATAATATTTTTTATTTCTTTTAATCCAGAAAATAGAGAAAGAATAGCACGCCTTTGATGGGTTATCTAGGAAACTCGTTGTTGGGAACAATATCTGTCAGGAAAATCCTTTCGCCGAATCTCTTCTTTGTCTTCGATGCTTTTCGAAAGGGATTTCTGAGACGCAACAACATTTTTCTGTCTTTTCTTAACAGAATTTTTTGTTCCTATTTAGCAGTTATCTTTTAGACGATTTTAGTACATTTCAAACACTTTTTTTGACACATGCTGTTTTCTCATTTCAAAGAATCGTAGTAATTGTTATAAACCTATGGATAGATAAAAATTCAACTTCAAATAAAATTTTTGAAACTCGGAATATGTGAGTAATTTGTTTTATGCATTTTCTATATTTATATATATTTTTCTACTTACAAAATAACGATGAATTCCAAAACCAAATAATCCATATATGATATTATTTCAAGAGTATCGCGTGACCTTGAATTTACTTCAAAGATTATATTCATTTGGAATTGTCACAAAATAATCTACATATCGCAGAATACAATAGTGTGATAAGGCATTGCCATTGAATAATCACTGATTAACCCTCTGGGTGGTTTCATTCTATGTGTGAAACTTCTGAAAAGCGAGGGATGTCAGAATAGTAAAGTGTCGTAAAAGCGCATCGGTTTTCCAAGAGAGATGCACTGAAAGCGTTAGCCGAATTTTGCTTTTCAAGAGTCCCTAAGACTAGGAACAAGTTACCGCTCATTCAAGTCAAATTTTATTGCTTTCGTTTATTTTGCATGGCTGCAAAAGTCAGAGGGTTTCTGAGAAGAGTGAATGGGAAGACTGTTTTGTTTCTTTTTAACTCCGATGACCCGATAGCTGATATAACGCTTTGCAAATCGTTGTATATATGTGCGTGTGTGTATATATATAGAGAGAGCAATCAATGTAGGATAAAATTGTCTTCATATTCCCTTATTATTCTTTTAAATAAATCTACAATGATTTATTTTTGTATCGAATAATCAACATCTGCAATACAATAGCATATGGCTAAAATTAGAACTAATCATAAAGAGTTCTGTTAATCTGAAATGTATAAATAATTATATAGAACTGATGTACAATATTTTAGAAGAAATGGCATCATCTTCTATTATAATAAAACATACAATTTTTGAGTGCAAGTCAGCAAATTGGTTGCACAGCTGAAAAAAATATATTATTTTAGAGCCACATAATTGGTTACTTAGATATTAGTTATCCAGACCGTAAAAGATCTCATAGCACTTTTATCAGAATTCAATATTGTTAATAATCATTATTTTTTATTGAAAAATAATGGCATCTTCGTTTTTAAATGATTCAAAGTAATGACCTTATGAATTATACCAATGTAGATGCATATCAAATGTTTTTATTTAGAATTTATTTTTGAAGTTGAATGCTGTTCTAATGTTTTTAAAGCGTTAGTGAAATTTAAAATTATCGACATTTATTGCAATTTTTTCCCTCATCCATTCCTACCATTTTATGTTCACATTCAATGAAATTGTCATATTCAAAAACATTCAAAGGTAGCTAAAACAAACAAACAATTCTTTTAAGATATTATGTAGGAGTATTTTATTCCTCACTAGCCGCCTTGTGCAACCAGCCGGTTCGCCAATCTTAATACTCGTTAAAATTTTTATAATTAAATATTTTATGCAATTCCTACTTTAATAGCGTCTTCATCAAAATATTTTAGAACTTCCAAATTTGATAATCATATAATTCACTCATAATATTATAAAGGCCTTCAGTCATAACGTAATGTGTATCTCTCTAATTTTCTGTTAGCTCCCGTAGAATTTATGCTTTAAATTAAAGTGGAAATGATTAATCTGCTATTAATATAATAGCATTTTTTACTGAAACATTTTTATAATATGATTACTGAAAACAGAGTCACTGAGCATTTAAACCTTATGGGCACTAAAAAATATCTTTCTTAATTTATGTAATATTTCAAGAAGTTTTCTACAAAATTTTCTTAGATTTATCATGAATAGATATATTAATTAACAATGTTTTATTTTAAATGCATCAAACACTAAAAAAAAATAAGCAGAATCGTTTGAAATAATCTGTCGAAAACATATTAAGCCTTCAAAACCAAGTCCGTATCCGTTGTCAACAATCAGAACACAATGCGCATACGTGAATTTTCAACTCCAATTATGGTAACGCAAATGCGTGAATTTTCTACACTAGTTGGGGTAACGCTATGCAGATTAGAAATTTTTTTATTTCCTTTATTCTGCTTTATTTTAATTCAAAATTACTTCAGAATGAATCTGAAAGATTGATTAATTAACAGTGTTTAATTTTAAATGCATCAAACATTAAGAAAATAAACAGAATGGTTTGAATAATCGGTCGAAAAATGTTAAGCCTAGTCTCATTAGTGTGGGCAAAAATACCGAAGCCTTACTCAGTTGGCGATGATTAAATGAAGATTTTTTGGCAGGAAAGCTAATTTTTAATTAATAATTAAAATTCTAATTAAAATTTCAAAAAAAGGTACGTCAGGTGCACATTCTCGACCTTCAAGGTATACATGTACCAAATTTGGTAGCTGTAGGTCAAACGGTCTGGATTGTAGATCGCCAAAACGCACACATTGAACTTTATTATAAGTATAGATAAATTTCGATACGTTTATAATGCCTAAAATTTTCTTTTAAAAAATGCAATGTACATAAATAAATTTCCTAATTTTCGTCTAATCTGAAAAACTATTTGTTTATACTGTTATCAAAAACTTGTTTGATACTATTCATTTACTCAATTTTAAACATCATCATTCAAGATATTTCCTACTGTACGATATTTATAAATTGCACGTATCACACAACTGGTTTTCGCAGATTTATCATCAAAATTTGTTGTAAAAAATTTATTCGCATGTTTCATAAGTTCTGTATTCATATATTTCCCAGCACTCAGAGAAACGGAAATATAAAGAAATGCTGAAAGAAAACAAATATTATCCACCCACAATACCACACACAAACGTTTATTGTTATTATTATTATTTCGAAATTGGAAAATCGTATAGAGCAGGCGATCATTGATGACATATCTAATGGCCAAAAGTTTAATATGAAATAAAAATTGACATAATTGGTCGAATGACTGAAGCAGGTAGAATACCAAAAGATTTTGGAAGTAATTCCATCATAGACGTGTCAATTGAAT